>JASGXE010005243.1:0-24236 GCA_030068105.1 Sinentomon sp. SZTP_YWyxl
TAATGCACTTTTTTTTGGGGGCTGCCCCAACCCCCCCCACCTTTGCCTCCCCGTGTAAAATTTGCCCCTCTGCAGAATGACTTCCTGCGCGCCTGCCTTGAAACAGCTTTTCTTAACTGCTGTGTCTGTGTGTGTTTTTTCATCTGCATTTCGTCGAGAGATGGACTTGGCTTGTGTTCTCGGTCCTTGTAAAAGAAACTCTCTAATGTTAAGAAAGTCCTGAAGCAAGATTTCTCTTTTTTTCTTTGCGACAATGGAAAAGACTCGGCCGTATTCCCCATTGCAATTCTCCCTCAGGTTCAACTCAACAACCAATTCAATGGAAGATTTGTGTTGCAAAAATTTCATCTCTGAGCAGAATGCTTTTTCAGTCTTTTTCCATTGTTACAAAAGGTGCATCAGTCTGTTGAACTGACTATTGAGTTCAACCTGACTGAGTTGCAATGGTGAATATGGCCAACTGAATGATGATTTATTTGATAAGTATCGTCTCCATATCTACATATCTTTAGCTGCAGATTGGCGTTTAGTTAATCATGGCAATCAGTGATACAGAAATTTGCAGGTACAGAAATTTGCAGGAAAGAAGGGTTTCAAAATGTTCTACGAAAATTAGAACAGAAGATATTTTCCTTAAAAAAAACAGCAAGAAAAACAAAAGGATAAGCAAGTTGTTGACATAAGTATAGTTGTTGAATATGTTGGTAGGACACACCATCATCTGAACGAGTTCACAAGAAAGAAATGTGTCGACAAAGCGAAAGAACAGTGAAAGAGAAATAATCGTGAAGGTCAGTGGCGTAACACCGCTTCCGTGGGCCCAGGTGCAAACTTTTTCAGTGGGCCACTGACCGGACTTACACAATTTTTCTCAGTTTTTTTTCCAGTGGCCCAAACAAGAAATGGGTTATTCCGTCTCAGAACTTGGAAGGCATTTTATGGCCTTAAACTTAGAAGGCATTTATGATGGTAAAAACGAGAGATGAAAAATGTCAGAAAAAAGTAATGTCTTGCAGGAGTTGCAGGGACACACAAAAAGAATGTTCAAGCTCAAGCACTGAGCAAGTGAGAAAACATTTGTGCCCCTGCCCATTTTTTGTTTTGCTTCAAAAATCAAATGAACGCTTGAACATTCCGAAAAGAATGTTCAAGCTCAAGCACTGAGCAAGTGAGTATAGCATTTGTGCCCCTGCCCATTTTTTGTTTTGCAAAAAAATCAAATGAATGCTTGAACATTCCGAAAAGGAGAAGGGAATATTTTTGTTTTGTACCGTCGGTTTTCGGGATTTCTTTTGGTGTTTGTTTTTTTTTTCGTGCGGCGGGCCCCTTTGCAGCTGATATTTCTGGGCCCTTGCACCTTGCGGGACCCAGGTGCGTGGCCCAGGTCTGCACTGCCGATTGTTATGCCACTGGTGAATGTGAAGCCATAAATGTGAAAATGCATGTCACCTGCTGTCATTTTTCATGCCACTGCAGATCACAACATTGAATGGTCAGGGAATTGGTCTAAAATTGTCTTATTAAATGTCTCCTGCAGGCTTTGTGTAATCTCTGGGAGTGATTTTTTAAATGTCTTGGTTCTGATTTTAATAACGAAGGAAAAATGCCTGGTAATTGGTTTTTGAGATATGCAAGTAAACGGAAGCCTGGGAGAGAGAGAGTACTGCAGCAGATTGCTCAAAAGAAAGGTGATTGAATCTAGATTTTGTAAATTTTCAATGCTCTTGAACATATAAATGTAATTTTCAAATTTTGAGTGCTGGATATGGTGCAGAAAAAACTCTGTTATGTGTCTACGATCTTTGAAAAAATCAAACTGGGCAGATAATGTTTTCCATTGACAATTTGCGTGTCGTTTTGTTTCATGATTGATTGCAGAAATGCCTGAAATTGGGCTTCTTTTCATTTTATTCAAATTGGACATTTTTGATTTTGTCATCTCTGTAGTTGACTGGAAAATAAACAGTTGGTTCTCACATTGGGGAGGAGAGGCACAATTTGGTCAACTGGAAAACAGCGTCTCTTCACAAAGGCCAGTTCTTAATTAGCCGAGCGTTAGCGAGGCTTCTTATGCGACCGGGAAATGCACGGATGTCACAAACAGAAATTTTGAGAAATTGGGCGGATGGATTGGACCCCAAATGGGAGTGGTGATGGAAATTGGATGTCCGGACCGGGGAAAAATACGAAAAAAGATTTTCCGCCACCCCTTCTGGCGAAAACGACCCCTTTATGTTTTTAGCGCTTTGTTGATAAGATAGAATTCGAGTGTGTCGGGACCTGCTTCTTCGTATACCGCGCTGCAATCACCGATTTCTGTTTGAACAACAAAGTTGAGCAACGTTCGGTCTAGATACCACTTGGATAGGAGACCGCCAATGATTGTAAAGTTCATCTGCATTTTTGTTTTCATTTTTTTGGTTTCTTCAATTGATTGCTATTTTTGACAATTGCGGCTTTTCAAAATAATTTTCCAAATTTTAATTTCCAGCGTTTGACTCGCAATTTTGATTGGAACTCAGAACTTGCGTTTGTTTGAAAACTTTTTTGATGGCATTCATTTTTTACATGGATACAGGATTTTACGGATTTGTTGAATTGAACAGTTTTTTTCGGGATTGTTTGAGAGTATGTGGGATAACGTTTTTGGAAGTTTGATTTTGTTTTTGTCGGATGTGATAGATGATACATGGACAGTTTTGCATGGAACAGGAACGGCTCACATTTCGGCGACACAGAAAACGGCCAACACCAACTCCATTATTCTTGATTTAAAGCATCAGAGAGCTTTGCTCTCTGATGAAGGGGGATGGGGTTGGGTGCGGTTCCAGGCAATTGTGCCACACCAATACTCGAAATTCGGAACCTCATGTCATCAACCAAAACACGCAACGGTGTGTTTTGGTTGATGGCATGAGGCTCCGCTACATGTCAGGTTTCTGCCATATCGGTAAAACCTTTCGACCAGAATTTACTGTACCATGCTGACATACACCCCCTCCCCTCTCACACAGGGTGATATCGAAAGGCTTTCCAGTTCTGTGCAGAATTTCGGTTGTGATGTAACTGTTTTGTCTGTGATGGTTGGTTGATTGTCGAACAGATCACGAGGACAAGGAAGGAGGAGGATGGTTCAAAGGCTTTTTTCAAGGCCGGGTCTGAGTGGGTCATCGCAGTTTCGTGCATAGAGTAAGATTTCTGAGCAGGCCAGATGTGTCTGTGCACTACAGAATGTGAATCGGGATGCAACGCAGATGAAAGATAGAGTTGGTTCGTGTCGCCGGAGATGGAAACTGATTGTTTGCCATTTTGATGCTTGGCGGTAAGAGCCAATTGCACGATGACAGTTTTCATTCATGAAAATCTATGATTAAAAAACTGAGCACCAAAAACACAGCGCAAATATACGCTCGGCTGGGAATTGTAGACGATTTTACTAGTGTATCCTCTTTGTGTCCATTTAGCCACACATGGGACACCCACGGAACAAAATTGTCGAAATGCATGTGCAGGGCATGCTACAAAGGAAAACCGGTGTGCTGGTCAGAAAGGGTAACAGGCTCCATTCCGGTTGGACAGGAAGGTGAGCTCAGTGTTCCACTGCATGCCAGCCCAATTAGCCCTGAGATATCATGGACATCATCTCAGGCTGTCGGAATATCAGTGGCTTATATTTTACGTATGTTTGGTAACTAGTGCAGGGTTTTGCAAGAACAATGCACAAGATATGTCAACACGACTGGTGTTCCTCCTGGACAGCGCAGCAGATCAAACGGCATCATTTGTTTTGCGGCAGATTACAAGAGCAGCACAGGAGTTTGATAAAGCATTGCTGGCTGGACCTTGTTTCATGAACCACATCTGACACTGTGTCGAGGCCTTTCGCGGGCCCAAAAGCAAAGCAAGATTGTCGGCCAACATAGATGTTTAATTTTGCTGCAACACAAACAAGGATGATATGTAATAATCAGCCAATGCCCTTTTGGCAGCCAATTCAAGCAGGCAATTCTCGTCCCAATGGAAGCTTTTTTGCTTGCCATTCCCCTGCTGATGCTGGCCTGGCAGGCATTGCAGGAGCTTTTTGCTTGCCATAACTCTGCTGGTTTCAATTCGGTGATGGATGAGTTCCGGCCTCTGGGTGGTGGAGGAGCCCGATCGACGAGTTCTTTTTTTGCCATCTCAGCATAAGGCAAAGCTTATACAGGGTGTCCAGCAATCTGGAAAACCTGGAAATCCTGGAAAAGTCAGGGAATTTTCTTGTTCTGGAAAAGTCAGGGAAAAGTCAGGGAATTTCCAAAAAATTGAGAAAAGTCAGGGAATTTTCATGAAAATAAAAGAATCTCGAATCTTCAGAACATCAATTTCTTGCCAAAAATTGACAGAAAAATTCAAAAAATTCAGCTTCTGGGGGACTCTGTCGAGTCCCCCAGACCCCTTCACCTGGGTCTCCACTTAACTGATCTCTTCTGGGGACTCAGACTCCATAAATGTTTGGCCACTCATCAATGAAATGCAAGTTCTCAGGAGTGGATACAGGGAGCGACTGTTCATATTCCCAGGAAATATCGCCTTTTTTGCTACTTTTTAGCTCAAAAACTGCATTTTGTGCACAGAAAGAACTTAAAATTACGAAATTTCTCCAGCTTCTGGGGGATTTCTGGGGCCCCTGCCAAGGCCTCTGCCCCTTGGAACCGGGAAAGGGTCGGCTGTATTCGGGTCCGAGGCAGGCTGCCTTAGATCCGATTACAACCGACCCCTCTTTGCAGATGGCTGGACCCGTCAGCTTTGATGAACTGGATCCATAAAAACCAATGAGCTTCTGGGGGAGTCCGTCCTCCAGACAACCAGAGCTCATCCTCTTGGATGCCCGCTTGAGCACTATTGCCGACCTCCCTTCTTCAAAAAGGGGTTGTACCGGCCGAAAACTGGAGTTTTGATGGTCAGGGAATTTTTTTAAACATTTCTGGAAAGGTCAGGGAAAAGTCAGGGAATTTATTTTTCGGAAAATGCTGGACACCCTGTTATAAAAAGCACCAAATCATTTCAAAATGGCGATTACTTTTATTTTACTGGACTTTCTACTCCAGCAAGTGTAAAATGCTATGTTCTAGTGGTGGCTGATGTATTTGGCACATGTTTTTTTTTGCTTCTTTACTGTAGGCCCAAGCTCATTTTTCTGGAATGGTCACCGTGTGGGTAAAAAGCTGAAATTTGGGCCACTGGCATATTTTTGTTCAGAAAACATGTTCAAGCCAAGCTCAGAAAATGCATCCCTTTAGTGATTTGTGAGTTTTAACAAAAAAGAAAGAGGAAGAAAAATCGCCATCAAAATTCTTTTTTCGTGCAAGCAAGAAAAATCGCAGCGGTTTGCAATGCGAAATGTTTTGTCCTCGAGGAAACATTTTTGAAAAATTTCCCAAAGTCGGAGTTTCGAATTCAAAAATTTTCAATTAAAAAGAAAACAAATTCAAATAAGCAGCGGGGCCTATCAGACAAGTTTTGTCCAGCCAGCAAAATATTGAATTTTTTCAAAATGCAATTCCAATAAGTAGCAGGCCCCGTCAGACAAGCGTATCTGTCAAGCCAACAAAAATTTGAAATTGGATAACTTCGAATTGAAATAAACGACAGGGCCCATCACACAAGCAGGACGAATGGAGCAAGATAGTGTGTCCAAAAATACCAAAATCGTTGAATTTGAACACCATTTGGCAATTTTATGAACAGAGCCAGCGCGACATGGCAGCATCGTTTTGTCTTTGAGCGGGGAAGAGGCCGCGACTCCCTTGAAATCACTGGGAGCCGCGGCCTCTTCCCCGCTCAAAGACAAAACGATGCTGCCATGTCGCGCTGGCTCTGTTCATAAAATCGCCAAATGGTGTTCAAATGCAACGATTTTGGTATTTTTGGAAACGAGAAGGCTTCCTCTACAACTCTTCAGCAGGTCGTAACCATGTTGTAACGGAAAAAATTGAGCAATCTTTGAAAATACCTGGCAGGAACCCGGAATTTTATAACACCGAAACTTGAGCACTTTTGTTACTCGAATGATTTTGGAGTTTTACCCGACGAAAGGTTGGGATCATTATACATGTGTGGAAGCGCTCATTTTTCAGCTTTGCACCATACGCAACCACTTCAAAATCCGTGGGTTTGTTCAGGAAATATTTAACTTTCTGTGGGCATCGCACCGCGGTCCGCCATTCACTCGCATGTATTTTGCTTCTGTCCGCAGATGATACCCCCTTTAAACGCCGCAATCCAGCAACATACAGTTTGGCAACACGAAGATCCCGGAGTTGCTCCACTTCTTCCTTAAAGCATTATGACACAAGTTTTCCATCCAACTGGGATTTTTTTGAACTGAAACAAAACAAATTCAAGAAACGGGCCTGCAAGACACGTTTTATCCAACGAACAAAATCTTGAATGACAAGCATTCACATCAAATGAGCAGCGGGATTCCATCAGACAAGTTTTGTGCAAACAACAAATTTTGAATTAAATGCAAAAATAAAATTAAAATTGAAATGTGCAGCACGGGACTCGGTACTTATGCCCCCTGCCCCCCTCTGCTCAGACCTGGTAGTGGTTGAAGATCTTCATGCTGCATCCAATCCAAGAAAAAGGTGCCGTGATCTTAACCTTCCCTGTGCTGGGGCTTTGGAGTGATATTGTAGATAGAGCACAGTGGTTGGTCCAGATTGACAGGTCTCTTCCATTTGTGTTTTGCTTTCATTTGCAAAATTATCTTGTTTTTCGAATCCATTTGTCTGTTTCCTTTTATTGATATTGTACATTTTGCAAAGATTTGTCGTTTTTAAAATCCAATTGTCTTTTCTTTTTATAATCTTCACATCGCGAATTTTCTCCTTCTAAAATCTTGTATTTTTCTTCCGATTTCAGAAAAATATCTGAGCATGCCCTTGGCTGAAAAACGAAAGGAATATTCCAAATTTGTTACGCTCAGTGATATTCCAACTTGGGAGGACTATTTCTTGGAAAACTCTGACCAACTTAGCGGCATTGGTTAGTTTCAATTGTCATTCAACAGCTTCCTTCTGAATGGCAGAGGCTGTTTTATCTTTTAAATTTTTAGAGGTATTTCTCATGGGTGGTTTGGCATCGTTCTTTTCTTTTTTACAAAATGAAAAACATTTGCAATTGATTCTGGGATTAATGGCAAAAATGGGTTCTTGGGTGAACAAGTTAGGAGTTGCAGATTTTCCATTTCAATCGTGTCCTCATCGATTGTCCTAATTAGACCTTATCCAGAATTTGTGATTGTAGTGTAAAAATTATCCAATTTTGGTGTCTGGTCACAGCAGAGATGTTCTCCACCTGGGCCTATTTCTATGCTCTGGTCGGGCAATTTTACGACACTCATGTGATGAAGCTTGACATATCTTCCTTCACTTTGCATTTGGCTTTGTTCAGGTGGTTGATTTGGACTAATAAGGGTTTTTCGATCATTTGTGTAAAGGAGTAACTTTTTCGCTGAGTAATGGAAAGTGGTGACATTTTTAGTTATTTGTGGTAAGTGGTAGTGGCAGTTTGCCGCAGAATCACAGCAATCAAGAACCTCCAAGTAAGTTATTCAATTGCTGCATCTTTCTTTGGCATCTCTTGGCATAATTTCACTATAATTGATGAGAATTTCAGCAAATTAAAAAAAAGAATGTTGCAGAAATCTGATTTTCAGATGCTCCGATGCGGTATAAAACTATGCGAACAAAGCTGCCAAAGCGGATGCCCAGTCATGATGTTTGACTTGTAGAAAGAGAAACTTGTCATGCTCATATTTTGAAGAAATTGAGCGTCCGTCCCACTTTCAAACAAACCTCAAAATGTACAGCGACAAAGATAGGTGAATGAGAAATCACGTAATGGTTTTCAGCTAAATTATTTCAGATGCTCCTCCTCTTGTCTTTTTTATCTTGGTCTGAATATTTATGAAGGTTTGGGTGTTTGAAGCTGGATTATTTAGTTTTTCTGAATATTTGTTTATTTTCCTGCATGTATAGTGACTTGAGCCAACTTTTTTGATGCAAGAAGGTCCAGAAATGTGAAACGATGCAAGAAGGGCCAGAAATCTAGTGCAAACTCCATTGAAAAATACTTATTTTTCCTTGCAGAAGAATAAAAAAGCCAGCAGTGAAATCAATACTTGGGGGGTTTTGGTGAGAATTTGTTAGGACCTACATGTATGTTTTCATTCTGACAATAAGAACTGCAAACATGATACATTTTTAAGAAGTGGAAACTTCTTCAACCTTTTTTCGAGAGAAACTACCCTTCTTGCTTTTCCTCCAATAATCAAATGTCTGGTTTTATTTGATGAATTTCTGAGGATTTTATCATTTTGCTCGCAGTTGAAATTACAACATAACGAGAGTGTAGTTTCCACATTTTCTGTTTTGCCTATTTTTTGCTAGTTTAAGCACATTCATAAGGATTTGAGAGTCCTTAACCATTCAAAATTCTTTCGTTAGATCCTGTAGAATCTGGTGGCAAACCTTCGGATGTTGACTCTGAGCTGAATTCAAAGGTATCGTTGTGGCAAGGAGATATCACGTTGTTGGAGATAGATGCGATTGTTAATGCTGCAAATCACGGCCTTGCTGGTGGCGGTGGAGGTATGTGCCATCATTTCTTTCATCTGTTGTGTTCTTGTTCTAATGTCGATTTCCAACAGAAAAATTAACTTATTTTGTGTTGATTTCAGCCAAAATTAACTTCTTTCGGTGTTGATTTCTATCAAAAAATTATGCTGGGTTTGGTGTTGATTACAAACAAAAAAAGTTCTTGTGTTGATTTCTAAAAAAAATTAACTTGTTTTGGTGGTGATTTCTACAAAAAATTAACATGTTTTGATGTTGATTTCTGGCAAAAATTCATTATTCTTCTGTGTGTTATGGGAAAGAAAGATAAAACCATGTTTTCATCAATTGTTCTGGTGCAGGTTGTTTGCAAAGATTCTTTCTGAGCAACAATTTTGAAAGCTTTAAACAGGAGCAATGGAAAGTTTTCCTTCATTGTCCTCATTCCCTGTCTTATTTTTACACAAAAGAGTGAAAGAAATGTCACAGAATTGAATTTTGTCACTTTCCAATGTCACTGACCAACAAGACAAGTTCGATTCTGCTTTCCAAAGAAAAAGTGGAAAAAATAAACATTTTAGGAGGTGCCACAGACCATCCACCCTGATTGGGGGAGAAAAAGTAACGGGGAACAACAACTGTTCTGATTGAGAGGCAAGAGAGAACACCATTTATGTTTGGTGGATTCTGATTGGTCCTCCTTTGTGTAGATGTATCGCATACCTTTATCAGCTGTTGAGGTATTAATGGAATAAAAATTGATTGCAAGGTCAGCAGTGCAGATATTTTTGTTACCAAGTTGTACAATGTTTTCAGAAAGTGGGAGATTGGTGTTTGTGTTTCTCCTGTTGATCACAAACCCAGAATTGTGACAGCAGGATTGTCTATGCTTCAAAACTCATCCGTAATATGTGTTCAAAATTGGAAATTTGGTTATTGACTTAAATGGTCTATTTCTGCTTCTCCCGAAACTTGATTTTCAGCGTATCTTGAAAGTCAGGGAGCATTTTATTTTGGGTGTTGCCTGCTTGTCTTATAGAAATGAAATTTGGCATATTCCTTTAAAGGGTCTGAGAATTTGGCTGGGGTAGTCGAAACCTGTCATCTTTTGGCATTCAATCATTGCAACAGCGGTATATTTTGCTTCGAAGAGAAAAAAAACATCTTATTGCGACATCACTTTTTGGCAATGTTAACAAAAAGCATAAATGAGTGGCCTGACCGCAAAAATTGTTTTAATTTTTTTGCATTTTGAGCTCCTTTTTTTAACCAGAGATGTCTGGCTCTGGTCTCTCCAAAACCAGAACTGTCTGGATCTGGTCTCTCCACAGCCTTTAACCAAAGCTGGCTCTGGTCACTCCAGAACTGTCTGGATACCAATACTATTTAGCTCTAATCACTCCAGAGCCTTTAACTAGAACTGTCTGGTGCTGGTCTCTTCAGAGCCATCAACCAGAACTGTCTTGGGCTGGTTTCTCAAGAGCCTTTGAACAGAACCGTCGCTCTGGTCTCCCCAGAGCTTTTAACTTTTTAATTCCAATTTTAAGCATCTGTTTTGTCACCAAGTCCAGGACGCCATAGAGGTGCTGTGTTTTCCACTATATTCAGACCAGAGACGAACATCTGACACGGCCTCCAAGTCCAGAGATCGCCAGATAGGTGCTTTGCTCCTGCTAAACTCATTTCTATGCTGCATCTCTGGTCTTTGTGTCTGACTAAGCAGGGTGCCAATGGTGGTGCTCCGGTGTTGGTGCTACTACATAGACAATGATTTATATGGTTTTATGCGGCACATCCACATGGGTGCTAACGTATGGTGCAAACCAGAGCTCTCTTGCTCTGGTCTTTCAAGAGCCTTCAACCAGAGGTGTCAGGATCTGGTCTTTCGAGAGCCTTTTACCAGAGCTGTCTGCCTCTGTGTCTTTAACCTTTCAATATCGATCGAACATTTTGCCATTTATGGGATTTTGGTTGGCTGCTGTGGCAAAACAAAAAGTGGTCTCTTCCCAGCAAACAACTGCGAGTGAAAGAAACAAATTCTTGTGGAATCCGAAAAGAAAATTATGATTTCAACAGAAACTTGAAGCCTTTTGTTCTTTGTCTTGGAAATTGCTTTGACATACTTTGTGGATTCTCCCAAATACCATTAGGCTCTGCAAAATTTACCTTGGTTTCACACAACAACCTGTGTTGCGCATCTTTCTACATTTTGGTTTTAACAACGAACCAAAGAAGGTTTTGAAAAAGGTGAATTGAAAATTTGAAGAAAGCTTTGTTCATGTTTGCAGATTTTCAGCATCAATGTTTGGGAATAAGAACAAGTTCATGTGGCATTTTGTCTTCTCCCTTTTAACCATTATGGCATTTTGTGTTTCTGCTTCTGTTTCAGTTGATGGTGCGATCCACAGAAAAGCTGGTCCACATTTGAAAGCTGAAAACACATTGATTCATAAATTTTGTGCAACTGGAGATGCCAAGCTTTCATGTGGTTACAAGTTACCTGCAAAATGTAAGGATCTATCTCTAACTTATATTTGTGTTATTGTGTTTCTACGTTAGAAGGCATATCACACAAAAAATGTGTCGGTGAGTCGTTGGCTCTGTCGGAGAGCCAAGGCTGTGGCTCTGTCGGAGAGCCAAGGCTGAGACCTCGTGGTCCGTGGAACCGGTGTCACACAAATGGAGAAATACATTGGGAGGGGTTCAGAGTGCGACAGTTAGTCGTGTTAAGAGGCTGGACAGGCCCACATCCCAGAATGCCAACAAAACAGGGCAATGGCCCATGTTGGGTGACGATCGGCCAGACGGTTGTGGACGACAAAGACGATCAGAACAGTTGCATTATGGGTGGAATTGAAATGGACAGGTGAAGTGTGAAGTAGAGGAAGAGAAGGTGGGCTGTCCGGACGAGTGGGTGGTGTTCTCGCCTTATAAGGAAAGGTAGTGTACTGTGTGATTTAAATAAGATGTGGTGAATTTGTTACCCTGTGCGTCACAGATGACTAGGTAATTGTTTATTCATCAGCGCAAGCATGCACAACTTCAATTATGTAAAGTACGCTTCGAACTTCCAAAATTTAACTTGCATCAACTGGTTTTTTTCCAGTTTGTTATGACTGCCTAGGTGAATTCAAGTCCTGCACTTGGCAGACCTTTTGAAAGTTTTCTTTAGAGAATTCCAGCTATGATTCTTTTTCGGATGGGGAGTGTTCATTGCAAAGGTGAAAACAAAATTCCATTTTTTTTTTTCATTTTCACGCAGTCGTATGCTCCGATTTCTCCTTAATACAGAACTTATCTCTCAAATCCAGAACTTCAAACAGTTTAGAAAAATTCTGACTGATTCAAAAGTTGCAGGTATTTGACTGGACCTAGATTACGTACCCCCGTTAAAATTTTGAGGTCCATTTCTCCTATCGCTTGACTTTTTTGCTATCCAGTCCACGTTGTTTGCTTTATTTCCCAGCCAAAAAATCTAGATTGCTGAAAGTTGGCATTCTACTTCTTCACAAGACAGCAGGATTTGCAAAGATCCATTTTTTTTTGTCATAGCCTAATATAATAATATTAGCCAACAAATGCCAAAACTACCTACAAATCACATGTGTTTCCATGCGTGTCGAAAGAGGTTTGTGGCAACAGTTTGACTGAGAAATTGGGAAGTCCAGCTCTATGGGTGATTTTGAATTTGATGGACATTTCAGAACAACATACACTGGGGGATCATTTTTGACTTGAAACACAGATTTATAATAAAGCTTAGAGTCCAGCTATTTTATCTTGCAAAAATGCTGTATTTCCAGTCTTTCTTATACTGGGAAATACGTGAAAATTTGCATGGAATCTCAACTAATCGGTCTTCAAATGTGTGTCAAATTTATTGATAGACAAAAAAGTTGACCAAGACGGTTCTCCTGCCCTCACAAAAGTTTCAAAGTGAAATACCTGCTAATCTCATCTCTTGCAATGGGGAATTCAACTCTGTATTAAGGCTAATCCGAAATTGCAAAGTAAATTTTAGCAATATACTTCAACGGCAAAGATTTACATCACAACCTCGGATTAGTCTCAATCCGGAGTTGAACTCACACGGTTAGAGGACAAAATTCAGCCTTTAGATGAAGCAGCAGTTTTTATTTGAAGCTAATACTTGTAGTTGACATTGATCTAATTGCTTTTGAGTCTTGCACCACCTGCACATTTTGGGACATCACGCTCACATCATTAGTTGGTGCAGGCATCTGAGCAGACTATGGCAACAAAGGCAAAGCCAAATGTTTGATGGATGCCATGGTGTTTGGTTGGTTTCCCAGCAGCATGAAGGATTTCCAGGACTGGTGCAGCAAGAATCCTTCACTCACTGTAAATTATGACCATCATCGAATTTGGCAATGTGGTATCATTAGTTCAGCTGTCTGGAAAGATGTGTTCTGGGCTACGTTCCGAGTCCTGCATTCGCCACGTTTGGTGCATGGCCTGATATTTGGCAGTGCTAAAATTTTGTAAAACATGCCCTTCTCTATTTGATCGGCCTTTTCTGACTGGCACTTTTCTATTGTGTTTTTTTTATTCTTCTTAAATAGACATAATTTCCACGGTTGGTCCAGATATGAATGTTGGGGAAGATCCAGAATTGTTGAGAGACTGCTATATGAACTCCTTGGATTTGCTTGTTCAAAGTGATCTACGCTCTATTGTAAGCATTTCATTCGATGCACCTTTCTTTACCATTTCATGATGCTCAGTAAAAGTTTTCGGAAAAGAAAAGAAGCACATATGATTAAAGGGAGACTGGTTCTTCCGAAATAAATTTTTTCACCAGGAAATAATTTCTGGGTTTGTGTGGTTTCATTTCAGATTAAAAAAGGGTACCTAATCTGACGATGTACGAGGGGCGTTCAATATGTTTCAGGCTTTGCACAGAAATTTTTATTTCATGGCGTTTTCATCTTATGATATCAAAATTTGGCTTATTCTAAGATGCTGGTGTGAATTTCAGTGTAATCCGATGCAAATTTTTCAAATTATCGCCGTTGAATGAACACACCCGAGGCGGCCAAAATGAACAATTTGCTCAAATGAGAAAGTGACTTTTTTCAGATGAACACAAAATTCAATAATCTTGCTCACTGCGGGCCCAAGTTCCAACTTCAGATTGCTAAAATGATGATTCTGTCATCTTCATTTGTGCAATTCTGAAGTTGAAACTTGGGCCCAGTGAGCAAGATTATTGAATCTTGTGTTCATCTGAAAAAAGTCACTTTCTCATTTGAGCAAATTGTTCATTTTGGCCGCCTCGGGTGTGGTCATTTCAAACGGCGATAATTTGAAAACTTTGCATCGGATTACACTGAAATTCACACCAGCATCTTAGAATAAGCCAAATTTTGATATCATAAGAGGAAAACGCCATGAAATAAAAATTTCTGTGCAAAGCCTGAAACATATTGAACGCCCCTCGTAGAATGCAATTCAATATGGCAGACTGAAATACCTGGATCAGGACACATATTAAACACAAGAAAAAGACTAACGGCCTTTGTCCGTTCGTTTGGAGAATGCGAAGACGCAACGTTTCACTCCCTCCTGGAGCTTTGTCAGGCGACACCGATGATTGAATGACGAAGCTCCACGAGGAGGGAGTGAAACATTGCATCTTCGCATTCTCCAAATGAACGGACAAAGGCCGTTAGTCTTTTTCTTGTGTTTAATAGTGTTTCCTGATGTAATTCCCGTTCGTGCTGCACATGCAGAAATTGTTCAAATACCTGGGATATTGGCTTGCACACAGTTAGCATTTTTCGAGCCAAGTCAGCGTCATTTTTCACCAGATTTCCGCAATTAGTACTAATTTCCTGTGATTCATACTTTCACTAGCAGGTGCATCATATGCAGAGATCCGTAAAAATCGCGTTATAGTTTTGCGTTTTTCGTTTTCCAAATTTGTAATTTCGCATTTTATCGCTTTGGCGCTTGGCTGATTTCGCTTTCCATCGCTAGACCCAGTTTCATGATGCCCATACCCTATAGAGGTCAGGCAGAACCAATTGTGGTGCAGACAAGACTGCAAGATCCAGCCATCCTGCATTTTTCATTTCCCTTCATCACATCATCTCTTTTGAAACCTCATCTTTTGTCATTTTTGCTCTGCTGATACATTGTGTTTGAAAAATGCTGAAACTGGATCGCAATCACAAGACCTGTTTGCGAGAAAAACATCAGAATGATGATGAAGACACTGCAAGTCAAGAAAGACCAACCCCACTTGCGAGAATGGAGGGGAGGGGAGGGGGCAGGTTGCCAAAGGCTTTTGTTTTGAAACTCATTGTGAAGTGCGCACAGTTTATTTTCATCAAACAGCCGCAGGGCTGGTGGAAGACGATTTTCTGAACACCCAACTTGACAATCAATTAGAATAACTGGATGCTTGGCCTTTGTGAACAACACAAAGAATAATTTTCACTGCCAAGGCATCTTCTTTCGCCACCGTCTCAAAAAAAAGGGACAAGTTAACGTGCATTTGGTCTGGCCTTTCCTGTTGCTCATTGTCGCATTCATCTTTTGTTCAGAAGTCAATTTCATGGACACATTGGTGTTAACAATTTTCATTTCTGATTCTGTGCTACTCCTTTTCTGCTGTTGGGAAAATGCATCCATTTGTTGCTTTTCTTTCTTTTTTCGTCTGCAAGGAGACAGCAACTCTTTTGTTGTTCTGACATATCGTAAATCTGCTCAGAATCAGTGGGCCAATAATTATTGACTCAGCAGAAAACATCTGGAAGTGGGCCAACAGAGCGGCCGTTGGTCCACTTCTGACAAAGGCAGGAGCCACTCGCGCTCAGGTGCATGTCAACAAATTGCAGTCGCCGGAAATGTGCTTGTTTGTAAAATCTGTGCTAAACTCCGTGTCAGTAAAAGTGAGGTTTTGTTGCTTGCAGTTGGAAAGGAAACGCGAAGATCAATTTTTCCATTTTGAAACAAATGCACTATTTGTGTGGTGTTTTCTTGGAAAGTCTCTGCAAATCTGGAATTGCAACACTTTTATTTCAGAAGTTGTGCAGATTTTGTGATGTTTCATGTAAATTTTGCACTTCGGGGTTTTTCTGAATTTTTATTCTCCTGTGTGAAATTTTCACTTTTGCGCATATTTTACACCTCCCTGTCATGTTTCAAACAATTTGCGCAATTTTTAAACATTTCAAGCAAATTTGACAAACTGCATTTCTTTTTCGATTTTTGGTTTGATTCCTTCCTTGCGCACAACGGAGTATAGTTCACAAGTGCAACACAGAGGGTGGAAAGTAAATATGCATGGACCACCTGTGGCGCTTGTGTCAAAAGTGTTTTTCTTCTTTTCTTTTTGTTTCTTTCTGTTTTGGGGACACATACAGGGTTTCCAAAAAGTTGGAAACTCCGTGAAATTATTTTTAAAAACTGCCAAAATCCCTGAAGAACAGGATTGACTTTGCGCCTCACCGGGACAACAAATGGCCACAACAAACTTTTGGAAATCATCCAAAGAAAAATAAAGTGCCCAGAATTTTTCTCTGTGATCGACGCACATGATGGTCAGTTATCTTTAGCAAATTTTGATCACTCTGTACGATCCTTTAGAACAACCAGACAAATTAAAAATTGGCACCGCTCAGCTGGAATCCACTCCAATGCATGAAAAAGAATTCAATTTGAGCCGCTTTTGATGGGAATTGCCCACGCTTGGCCAGTGAAATAGAGGGTGAAATAGAGGGGTTCTCTTTTATATTTCAATGCGCTTGGCTCAAGCACACCTTTCCCTCCCCTCCCCTCTGCGCATATATTGACAAGTTCCAGATCATTTTTTTCTTTTCAGGCCACCCACAACGTCCAGTTTTTGTTCAACACGGCCATGGTGCCTTCGAATGGGAGGTCATACACTCTTGTGTTTTCTTTCTTTGCGCTTCCACCAGATGTCTGAAAAAGTGTGGTGCTGGTGGGGGGTTGAGCTTGCAAACGAGGCGCATTTTGTTCACTGAAAAACAATTAATATTGACATCAATTGAAGAAGACCACCCAAGCGATAATCACTTTTCTTTCTTGCACTTTCCATTTCCAGGGCTGAAAACATAATTTTTTCGCCACCCACGATTTTTTTTTTTCAATCGATCGCCAAATTTCGCTTGATTTCGCTCCAAACAGCGTTTGTCTCTAATTTTTCGCGATTTTGCCGCAAAGGACGAATTTCGCATTTTTCGCGAGCTTAAAAAGAGACTACACACCGCCAACAACAAAACAGTCTTGTCGCCCCTTCGAAATTCCAACGAATGGCAGAGTTCGCTTTGTTGCTACGAGCGATTTTTACGTATCTCTGATCATATGCTGTGTTTCAACCATTAAGGGGGAACCTTCAAATAAAATTTTCTTTGTTTTTCAACGGATTTTTTCTGCTCAAACTTTGCATTTTCAACATTCATTCGAGGTCATTTTAACTAAGATCTGTGCAAAATATTACACCCCTGGTGCTTTAAGTTTGCAGCCATGGCCAATATCAGTGCAAAATGAGGCAAATCTTTTGATCGCCGCAGTGCCAAAACCATGCTAAAATAACTCTGGGTTCCGTCAAAGTGACCAAAAATTTTGTGATAATTTGCGTAAAAATGTCAGGATACTGATGCTCAACTTCAATTTGGCCACCGAAACGGAAAAGCTTCTCTTGAGTTGAAAAAGGGTAAATTTCTACTGTAGTAATTTAAAAATGCAATTACAACACTGTTGTCTGTAAACCAATTTTGATCATTCTACCCAACTCAGGACACTTTTTTATGCAAGTAGACAAACTTTTAATCTTCTAATGTTCCGAGCTGAGATGTGGCATTCAAAGGTTTTTCGAACATGAAAAATCTCAATTCCGAATGAATTGAAGATTTGCGAAGTAGTGATTTTTAACATCGAAAAACTTGTTTTGGCATCGTCGAACTTTTTATGCCATATCTCAGCCTATGAGCAACTGAGAAGGTTTAAATTTAGAATATTTATGTAAAAAGAACGCCCAATTTGGCCAGAATGGTCGAATTTAGTCGTAACTCACTGGTTGCTTCCTTTCTGTGCAACAGTCATAATATTTCTGAAAGAGAACATTTCACAATCGATCACACAATGGTGTAAAAATTCATTTAGATGTTTTCACATTTGAGTCCGCAACTTCTGAACATAATGAATTTCAGAAAATGTAATGCACCACTTGATTCGGCATAGTTTTGTTCATGAAATCACCTAAAAACCTATCACCATTTTTAATCATTTTTGACAATCCTAATAATCCCCCCTTAATCATGCTATGTTGGGCAGATTATCTACCCCATTCATTATAAACGGTGGTCCAACCCGCTTGTCACGATGTGGTTAGAACGTCCAGACAGTTTTCACGTGCCAACCCATCCGCCACGCTGTGTTTTCTTCTGGGCAGTTTGCCATGGGGGCCTGAAAATCGTCACGACATCAGATATAAATTCATAACTAATTGGAATTTGAATTAATTTTCTTTAGCATGCCAAAATGGACAATAGGATTTTCGGGGCATTTTGCACAAGCGCTAACACATTGAGAGGGTTCGCCCTTTTGGCAAATTTCAAATTTTTCTCACACTACTTTGTCCAAAAATCGCATTGGTCGCTGCAGTTTGCCAAAAGGGCAAACCTCTTCATATTTTCGCCCTTTTAAAAATCACCCAAATAT
Source organism: Sinentomon sp. SZTP_YWyxl (assembly GCA_030068105.1). Classification (NCBI taxonomy): domain Eukaryota; kingdom Metazoa; phylum Arthropoda; class Protura; order Sinentomata; family Sinentomidae; genus Sinentomon; species Sinentomon sp. SZTP_YWyxl. Next base: position 18,312 of record JASGXE010005243.1, read on the forward strand.
CATATTCACCCTTTTGGCATAAGTGATAGCTTTGTGTGCATGGTAATTTTGTGTTGAACCTCGTTCATCTGTTTTTAGTAAATCCTCTTGTGATGCTTATTATTTCCCTGCAGGCTTTCCCATGCATTTCGACTGGAATTTACGGTAAGCAGGTTTTGTTGTATGTTCGGACTCTCCATATTTGGCAGAATATCTTTTTTGAAATTTACAAGTGTATTTGGCTGATATAACAAAACAGATTGTGATAGCCTGTTTCAGAATGATTTAGACAATACATGCCGCTGATCTTGCATCCACTTGAAAATTTGCCAATTTGCCTGCGGCGACTGTTGGTAGGGGCAAAGAGATTGTATTTTCAATTCGGACCATCTCTCAGTGCAAGTGTGCTGAAAGGGGTGTCTCATTCAACGTATCATACTGCAGCAATGGCTTTTTTGCTTTGTTTTCTGAGCTGCAATTAACGCAGTTTTTTAGATGGAAATCACAAGGAATAGAAATTAAGTCTTTCATCATCATTAACGAGACACTCTTTCTTTATAGGATGCTTTAAGACTGAGGCACAACTTATACTTTGTGTTCTCGATGCCCATACATGCCGAAGTTTATTTGAAGCGGAGTGGGGTTTCTTCCAGCCACATGCTAGGCCATTTGCCCCACTAGGATGAGTCAGCTCGGTGGACCCACTGGTGGTTCGATGCAATGTCGGCACAGCTCCCACAACTTTAAATGCATTTATGAATTTGAAAAGCAAGTGTCACAAGTTCATCATTTGATTTGACTCCGTCAAGAAGCACTTTTATTTCAAGCAAATGTGCTTGAGTTGCAAACCAATGCTGATTTTTTTTTCAACGTCAGACCTTATGTAGTTGGTTTCTGTGCAAAAATAATTGTAATTGCATTAAACTTAAAGCAGAATTTTGATCACTCTCATTGTGTTCAATGCCGATTAATAGATCTAAATTTTGGGGTCTAAACAGATCTATTATTTATTCCAAGTGTGTAATGGTTAGCCACTCCGGACTCATCATTGATGCTCATTGCGACCATATGACCAAAGAATAGACAAGTTATTGAATGCTGTAAAATACTTGTTAACTTTTAATTCTTCATTCTCTCTTTCAAATTTTTAACACTTACAACATACATTTATTCAAGACATTCTCACCTTTAATTTCACCAAAATTCCGGCAAGAATGACTTTTCAAGTTGAACCCTTCTTTTCTGTTCTTAAAACTATTTTCGCAATTTTTCCGCAGACTGACTCTCTGTCTCCAACCTCACCCATATTTATAAACTTTTCTTACGTCACCCATCAATTTGCGCACATCTTCCACACTTCCACAATTTCCCCTTGCCTGTCAACTTGCCATTTACATTTTGAAACTCACCTATCACGCCTAATAATTAATTACCTTGATCTGCTCCTATCAGATTGGTTACTAACTAAAAATATTAAAACATTGATTCCAACCCATGAAAACCCTCACTCACTCTCTCCCCCTTTTTGCCCTCTGTCAAAGTCAATCACGCACTTTAGTTGTACTCAGCAACAATGTTTCATCATTCTGTTTCTATGCCCATGCATTTCCCAGATTTTTCCAGATCTTGTAATTACTCTTACCTTGATTTGCCCGCTTGCTGCCAAGCCATGCAAACCTTCACGATTACCTCATCCTATCTTCACTTAGGAACTTATTTTTCATATCTACATTTTACACTCTAAACAACTTTACACTCTGACCCAAAAGTACCCCTACTACCGATCATGAATAATCATGATTGATGAATTTGTGGACTTGACATCAATCTTTTTCAAGCAGGTAATATTCATTCTTTTCCAGGTTTAGAATGAAAATTCATTTTTTTTTCTCACAGGTTACAATCCATCAAAAGCTGCTTGGGTTGCTCTGCGCGTTGCACGTCATTTTCTTGGAAAGAACAAAGATCAGGTTTGTTTCTTGTTTGGTGATCTTTTTTTTTTGCTTTGTGTTGTCAGTCAGTTGCGGTGTTCGTTTTGGAAGATTTCGTCACGATGATTTGGAATTCCAGATGGCCTAGGGGGGGGGGGCGTTTGGAAGGCAGTGGAGCTTTGCGTAAAATCATTACTTAATTCTGTTGATGATTTTCAAAAGCGAATGCGTGGATGCATTGGTGGAAGGCTAATTGAATGCGGAATATGGGCACTTTTTCTGAGAAGGGACCACATTGCCGACCTGAGTTTTGGAGCTAGGTAGTCGTTAAATAGTGTGAAGTTGTCAGCATTTCTGCTGTTTTCAGTTCATAAAGGGAACGTTCCTCCTTTGAAAAATGGGGGTCTCCCTTTTTGTTATCATGTGTTGCCCTGGTACAGGAAAGTGCTGCCAAAGTCACAAATTCACATCGAAAATGTGGGCCCTTCTCTTCTCAGAAACAGCCACATGTGGGAAGATAGATTTTTCCACCATTCAAAGTCACAAATGCAACCACGTGGAAGTTGTTTGTTGGCTTGCACCTGAAGGGTAGGTAACTGCAGCTCGTGAGAATGCCAAGGTCTGAACACAGGCAGATTTTAGCAGACATTTTTTCTGAAAAACTGATGACGTTTGTCGAGGTACCAGTTGACATTTTCCAGTTTTCTCTTCTTCGTTCGTGTGGGTTTACAACCGAACTGGGCTGCATGTTGCTGGCAGGATTGTTACATGTCTCTGTCATGTCCTTTATCCCTAAGTGCCTCTGAAATCAGCATTATCCTTTCGCAGCAGAAAACTAAACTTTGACGTGTTTTTATATGTTTGATGCTGGACTTATCATGGAATGGTGCTTAGATGCAATTTTTCTTTTATCAACATTTGCCGTAATTTCCGTTGCAGATTGATCGAATCATATTCTGTGTTTTCTTGGACTCTGATTTGGCAATTTATCACCGATTCCTTCCATGTTTCTTCCCAGTGGAGCTTACCACCGATGGCAACACCTCCAATTCCAGTGAGAGTGATGCCGAAAGAAAGGACTGAGGGAAGTGAAATGAATTTTGCACTTGAACATCTCCATTCTCGTCAATGTCTTTTTTATTTTCTTTCTTTTTTTTCTATATTTTTCTTTCATTGAAATCTTCTTCTTTTCTTACCAGTTTTAAATTGTTTTGAGAACTGTTATACTGGCCAGGCATGCTTTAGGCACGAAGACATTTGGCAGTGTGTGATGACAAATGAGATGTCTGTGTTTTGATTTCTGTTTTGTTCCAATCGGTTTATTTCTCATTCCAAGTTTCTACTTATATCCAATTGGGATTTTGCCTGCTCATGCATAAGTCATGTTTCTCTTATTCTTGTGCAGGAAATTGAAAAATAAATACAATAACACAGTTATGGTGACTGCTGAAGAAGCAGTGAAATGCCAACGTTTTCATATGCAGAATGTTGTTTCAGAATCTGGAAAAGTGTATAATCGGCCTTGAAGCCTAAAAATTCCTGCAGGTTGGATTTTTACCAAGGCACTTTATCGTTCTTAAATTATGTTCCCAGGGTACCAACAGCCAACATGACATTTGGAAAATTTTTGTTCATTTTTAATTTTATTTTATATTGTTATTTTTGTGAATTGCTTCAGAGCTTTGAGCACCACAATATCTTGCTCTTTCTGTCCATCTTGTCTCATTGTATGATCTATGTTTAACCTGTTTTTCTTCTAGATTTTCTTTGCACTTCATATTTCCATTTAAATCTTCAGGTTATTCGAACGACTTTGTTTTAGTTTTAGTTTTTTTTATTTCGACTTTTTCTTGATTCATGTGTGTGCTGCAGTGATTCATGTTGCATCATTTCACATGTTGCATTATTTTACATTTTGAGATGATTCATTCAGATACGCAGATCACTCAGATCATGAATGGAGCATTTGGATGGATCTCAAGGTCCTACATTATGTCCCTCTCTCAAGTTCATTTCTTGTTTGGTATTTTCACAGTCATTAGTTCTTTTGGGCGAGTTTTTAAGTTCTTCTGGTGGTTCTTCCAGTTGTTCCACCGAAGACCTGTGTAAGCAGTTTGTGATGGATGGTTGAACGCTTGATTTGGTACCCTGGCCATTTTATGGGGGGAACCTTCGTGCAAAAATTTTCTATTTGTCAAGCGATTTTCTTCAAATTTTGTACATGTTTTGGGGTCATTTCAACTCATGACAATGCAACCGCTGTGGCCAATTTTATGCAAAAAATAGGCTAAACTTTTGGTTGCTTTACTTAGTGCCTAAACCGTAGGAGCTAGTGACCTCCAGTTTGCACCAAAGTTACCAAAATTGAGCCAGAATTTGGCTAGAAAAGTCAACAACCAGTTTTTTAAAAACAACAAGGTCAAACTTCACAAGGTGTACACCTAGCTTCACTTTTGCACCAGAATCAAATTCATGTCTATCACATCAAAAAGCAGTAAATTTTACTGCCATAATTTTAAAAAGCCTTTGCATCTTGGAAATACTATAAAAACATCCTATTTTAACCATTCTAGCCAATTTGGGACATATTTTTACACAAGTTTTTTTTTTACGCAAAATTTGGGACACTTTTTTACACAAAAATTCATTGAGACAAATGCCTTCCATTTTGTTCAAGTGCATTGAATTTTAAAAAAAACTGTTTGCACCACCAGAACCAGCAGATTTTCATGCATAAACCCACATAAAACACAAAAATGTCATTTTTAGCCATTTTTGACTATCCGGAGGTTTCTCCCCTCCCCCCCCCCCCCTTTTGAGGCAGACGTTCATCTGATGCCATCTGTTTTCCGAATTTTTATTGCCTTTAAATGTGAAGAAAAAGGCCCTCATGAGTCATGGCGCATTGGCGCATAGCGATGTATGATGGATGTATGGTAGCACGCATGAGTTAGCTCCCTTGCCACATGAAGCAGGTATTGTACTGACGTGAGAGTACATTGAAAAAATTGAGCTGGATATAACATTCTTGGTCGAATTTCTTGTAACGAATGAACTTCTGGTAAAGTCCCACTGCGGATCATTTCCCACCAATAATTTTCTTACTTGTCTTATGTTATGTTATTTTCCTTCAGTCTGAAATTGTTTGATTTTTGTGATTGATTATAAACGAATTCGGATTTTGTCCAGCAGTACATTCTTTTTCCACCCAGGCCAGGCCAGTGTCATCGTCTTGTTTTGCTGTGTTTCATACATTCGTACAGGTCTTCCAAATTTGGCCACTACAGATGGCAAAGCTCATTAGCTGTGCATAAACTCTGTTATCACATCGTCTACTCTGTTTGCCAGGTAAAGGCAGATGCCGGCCCCTGATTAGGCCACGCTTTGGGCTTTGGGTACCATGTGTGCTAATAGATGCTCTCATTAGCCTTGCTGGTTGCTGACGTCTAGAACAAGTGAAAAACATGTGCTTAGTGGCAGACAGGAAATGCAGAAAGGTTTCTTCCCGGAAAAAAAAACCTGCATCAGCAGTACCAAAGCCCAACAACAGCAAGGCCGTCCGTGGCTGCGCCACGACTTTCAAGGTTCTGTAACACAACCATCTTCAGCGAAATAACGAGCACCCAGAAGCAGCGCACCCTGTCTTTGACTCACAACGACAGGACAACTTTGTTTTGCCAACAAACCAGATTCAATGCCATTTGTTGTGCCCAAAATTGAACGCTCTGTATTGTATGCATCAACTTTGCAGCCATTTCATCTGTTGACACTACGAAATAATCTGAATCACAGAAGGCACTGAAACTTGATGATTGCAGGCGCATTGTACAGGGTGATGATCAGTACTGCTGATGATGCATGTTCCCGATGCCTAAGCAAGCCAATGGTTTCGACCCACGATTTCCCTGTTGTGGTTTCCCACTGTCCACAACAAGTATCTTTGTCTGTACAGTCTTTTCAAGATGGTGTTACATGATACTCAGAGAGTGGCTGATTGATGGTTGTCATTTGCAAA
>JASGXE010005244.1:0-24610 GCA_030068105.1 Sinentomon sp. SZTP_YWyxl
TAAATTAAAGTAAGACGATATCATCTTACAACAATGTATAAACTGTAGCCAATTGCTACACACAGCACCAAAGTGAAAGTTTCCTCAAATTTGCTTAAAAGCAGGAAGAAAGCAGTCAGAAAGTTCAGAACGTCTTCAAGTTCAAGGCCCTGAAGATGTGCATGGGCATTTCCCGCGTCTCCGTCTCTGTCTGCCTCCGTCTGCTGCGGAGGAGAGGAGAGGAGAGCGTTGATCCTTATCTCGTTTGGCAAACACATTGCCGAGTTGTCTTTATCCGATATGTTTCAGTGCGGAACTGCACAGCAACCATTCCCATATGTAGATAGTCATATACACTACTTATCAAAAGTCTTCGAACATAGGAGTTCATTATTAACTCAGCCGCCATTTAAAATCAATAGCAGCATGCGCCGCGAAACATCGTAACTCCCGTGTCAGGCGTGAAGTTGCACCAAGCTCTCTGTTGAAATTAGATGCCCCTGTGTTAACCAGCACTTTGAAAATATCGCCTGTAATGTTCGAGGACTTTTGATAAGCTCCGTATAGACACGATTCGTGAACCAAGTGTTATCCGTATCCCTCGTTCCAAACTGCCATCAGGAAGAAGATGAAACTATACGTACAAGATACGTGAAAAGGGGTAAAAGCCAAAAGTTAAAAGAAAGCGAAGAGATAGGATCAAGGAAGAAGATAAGTTGGACTCTTCTTCTTTAGGATGATTTGCAACTACATACTTCCTCGCATAAACTTATACTCGTTTCGGTTCAATATTTGCAGAGAGACGAACTCGACTCGATGCGGTGCGGTGAGAGCAATGGCCCCTGTTCGTGCGGATCGGTTGTTGGAGCCATGGCATTGTCTGCAGTTCAATAAGTTGAAACCAAAGCTCAAAATCAAGCAGCAAACTCACACGGAGCTTATCAAAAGTCCTCGAACATAGGCGATATTTTAAAGTACTGGTTAACACAGGGGCCATTTAATTTCAACAGGTCTTGGTGTAACTTATCGCCTCACACGAGTGTCATGATGTTTTGCGGCGCATACTGCCATTGATTTTAAATGGCGCCTGAGTTAATAATGAACTCCTATGTTCGAAGACTTTTGATAAGGATTGTATACCTGTCCTCTCCTTCTCTCCTATTTCGTGCCATCTCTTTCTTTCCCCTGCACTTTACACAAATTTTTATGGTCCACAGACGCAAAACTAGAAAGGTCATTATATTGCTATTCCATCTCAACATCCCAATCCGAATCATGGCCTCCTATAAGTTAAAAAAACACCCCGCAGCTTTGAACTTGAATGCCCTGCATGCAAGGAGAAGACCTCCTCCCGCAAACGTTCACCACTGCTTGAGTAAATTGCCCTAATCTGGGTTGAAATTGCCGCGTGCACCTCTGAGCTTCTGACTCAAACTCTAACTAAACTGCGCGAAGAAATAAAATGAAATTTATTATTTGAGCGAGATAAACCGAACTTTAACTTCCAGTTTATCTTTTCTTCTTTTTCTCGTAAAGTAAAGACAAGTCAAACTTTTTGAAAGTGCACCAGAGAGAGAGAGGGGGGGGGGGAAGGAGGGGTACAGACAACTAAGAGGTGGTCAGAGAGGATACAGATGGCGATGAGTGAAGCAAAGAGAGAGAGAGGGGCGAGAGAGAAAAGAAAGAAAAAAGAGGAAAAGAAAGAAACAAAGTTTAAAAGAAGCGAGCGAGGAATGCAGGAGTCAAAAAAGCTAAAGAGAGATCTTCGAGAAAAAGTTCGAGATGTGGTCGAAAGATAGTCAAGAGAGAGAGAGAGAGAGAGAGAGAGATATAGCGAGAGTAGGGTAGAAAAGGGCATGGGAGAGGGATTGCGCAAGGGAGAGAGGGGGGATAGACGGATAGAGCAGGAGGGAGATAATGCGAGGGAGAGAGATGGGAGAGAGAGAGGGATATTGGAACAGAGTGACAGAGAGAGAGGGAGAGAGCGAGAAATGGGAGAACGAAGGGGGGGAAGTAGAGACGGAGCGAGAGAACGAAAAAGAGGGAGAGAGGGAGCGAGGGAGGCGAGAAGGGAAAAGAAGAGGAAAGTGGAGAGAATGAGAGACGGGGGGGTAGACAGACGGGAAAGAAATCGGTGAAATTGTTGTTTGTTTTGCAATCTTCGCAATCTCTATTTCTTCGTCATTTGCATGTAGCTCATGCTCCTCTGCGAATGCAAAAAAGATGCAATTGATTTTTTGTTAGAAAGCTGGAATATTTCCAAATGGACGCAATTTCGAGATCAGAGACGGACACATTTTGACATTTTTCGCCGAATGCCATCCCGTGTCATCCCAAGAAGCTCTTTACTTTTATTATGCAAACAGGCCTATGAGCCTGTTGTTCTGTTGTTCTCGTTTATGACATTTTTCTCCTATATTGATGAATATCGAAGGACAATGGGCGGATCCACGATATACCTATACACAGCTTCAGTCTGAGTTTTGTCTGCGAGTGAGTCTTCAGTAGAGCAACGTTTCTTTTTGAGCAAATTCCAATGGAACCTATATACGAGTACATATGCAGTCAGTTGCTGGTAATTTTCTGCATTCGGATGATGGTTTATGTCCTTGCGACAGGAGAGTCAGCTTGTCAAATTCAGATTCAGATTTATTTTACAATTGCAGAGTTATCGCAATTTTTACAATATGCAGGACAACATATAATTGTTTACAAAGTAAGCTTCGGACAATAACCCAACTGAGAACGTGAAATGTGAAACAGTCTTAGAAATGAGGCATTGTAAAATAGAGAAGTGAAAGAAAAGTGATGAGAAAGCTAACAAAAAATCTTGCGAGAAAGACAGAAAAACGATCAGAAAACAACAAAAACATTAAAAGTGGTGTGATCTAAACGTTCTTGGCATATTGACCATTTCAAAAACTCCAAAAAGGAAGACGCATGGGATACTGAAATAATTTTAACCCGAGAAGGTCTCATCTCATCGGGCTCTTCCTAACATCAATTCCGATCATCAAAAGGCATTTGATCTTGTAGCGCAAAAACTTTTAAGTAAAATTTGTGATTGAGGCTTTCCACAATTTTTGTGAGATGAATAGCTAACTTTTTGTGGGACCGATCCCAAGCGGTCAAAATCGCAAGCAGAGTTTCCTTTCAATCTGATGTTTCCTCTGGTGTCCCCCAGGGAACTGTCCTTGGCGCACTTGCCTTTCTGGTCAATTTAAACGACTTTACAAAAATCTTTCTTCTAGCGTGCGTTTATTTGCCGACAATGTCGTCTTCCAAAGAAAACAATATAGTTAACTCGCCTGATGATTCCGACGCCATGCAAATTGATCTCAGCCATGTATTCCGCTGGTGACGATGACGCCAGGGATATGCAGATAAGCACGACGAAGACCAAAGCGATGGTTTTCGGACGAAGTCCTTACGTAACTCCTGATACATCTTAGACTTGTAGAAGAAACCACCAACAATTTTATAGGTGTTTTCTTTTCTTCCAATCGCACTTGGAAAGGTCACAGATTCACTTGTGAAAAAGTCGGCTGCACTCTTCCTTTTACGTCCAGAAATATGCGACATGTATCCAGAACTGCCAAGATCAAAGCCAAATTCGAATTGGGAGAACAAGTGAACAGTAGGCTTTGATCTTGGCAGTTCTGGATACACGTTTCGCCGATATTGTTATGCAAGCTTTACCGGTCTTTCCTGCTTATAGATCCACATGGCACTTCCAATCTACTCTTCAATTCCTTTTTTCCCCGAACGAAACGTGATTGGGCACCTACACCCTTCCGTGGAGGCCTGGCCCCCAAATTTGAAGACCTCGCCCCTGAAAAGGGTGGACGTACAATTATTAAGCTAATTTGTCGTCTACAAATTAGTAAAAATCGAGTACTAAATCCTGGCAAAAATTCACAAATGCTAATTTTCGGTGTGCAAATATTTCAAATTGAATACTTAATCCCGATAAAAAAAATTGGGTGGAAATTTGACCATATGGACTGGGGGTAAGTTTACGAACCTCCTTCGAAATCCACTCGGTCATCATCCCCATTGGAATAACTCTCTCACAGGTTAAACCTAATAGCCAATACAATGAAAACTTTGTACTGTGAAAATTTTGTTTCTATATGCATAATGAAAGCTTCATTGCACAAAATGATGTATCCATTTGTTTAAACTGTGGTTCTTGAGTTGAATATGTGAGGGTTAGTTATTGCGCGGCCGATTCTGCACGGGTCCATGCATGATGTAACACTATAGATAGGGAGAAGAGTAACACATTAGGAGGTGTGAAATGGAAAAAGATGAGGTGCACTTGAGTTCTTGGCTGATATGCTCGGGTTTTGCGCTGATCGCTTGATTTTGGGTTGATCACTCGACTCAAATTTCTGGTAAGGGTCTCCCAAAAATATATTTGTTTGCTCAAGTCTGTCTATTTCTTGGCCAATGCCGCACTAAAATCTCCTCTGCATTAATGTGGTTCCAATCAGTAATGGTCTGCTAGCACTCCTCTAGGATAATGAACTCCAACGATCCGGATTCAGCTGCGTTTGCAGTAGACACGACTCAAACGCGAAGAAGTCATAACACCAGCAATAAAACAAAAAATTCCAACACCACCACCAAAGCAAAACACCAAACACCAAAAAAAAAACACTAGTAATAATACCAAACAGAAAGACACCAAATAACACCAAAAAGAAGTCATAACACCAACAACACAAAAAATAACCAACAATACAAAGAAGTAAAAACACCAAGAAGTCTACACCAATTTTTTACTTTTTATAATCTCCGATGATCGAACAGTCCAAAATAACGTGACATGTGCAGGAAGAACAATCCAGATTATCTCAGGAGCTCCATTCTTTGCGACTTGCTCGGGCAGCGTGTCTCACGGCCCAATGCCAATGATCGAAAAGAATCAGTGGAGAGGGGATTGTCGGCTTTTAGGCAAAATCGCGCTCATCTAACCAATGTAAATTGTTTCTCAGAACATTCTTTCTTTAACTGCGGGTCATTTAAAACAGGCTAAGTTCAATGTCCACTGAGGTGTGTTGCTGGACCTATGCGTCCTCTTTCGCTTTCCTCTGTCTTCCGTTTGTATCTGTTGCTGGCTGAATTGAATTGGCCTGTCTTCAACACAAACCGCCGGAAACTGGAATTCTCCCCGGTAATTTGTAGGTAGGCCTACTCCAGGGTAAATCCCCCCACCGGAGCACACCCCCATGAGAGATTCCCAATTCCCCTCTGACTATTTTCTAACTCTTTCTTGCTAATTTCCATTGCTGGTTGCTGGGTTTTCTGCAAGTGTGCGCGCCGCCCCTGTTGTTTCCCCTTCGGTTGGTGATATTTGGGTGCCCCTTCAAACTACCCCGGATGCCCCTCTTGCAACTGCAGCTAATGTTCAGTTGTCTGGAGAATTCGTCGAAGGAAAATTGTTGATGTGCTGCGATCTCATAAATTCGAATTGGATAGTTCTTACCGTGCCTGTTAATGCAATCATCGGCAATAAACATTCGCTTAATTAAGCACAATATCCATTTAATCCATTTAAAAAACCAAACTCGTCATATTCATTCATCATCTCACGAGAGCCATTTCATACGAATTTCAATTGTGTGCGATTCGTCGTGTCATGTGACTGCGAATACGAATTCGGCGTGGAATATCTTCACGATTTTCATCAGGATGACAGGCATCATAGTTTCGCTGCAAGGAAGCTACGAGTCTACCTCGCTTTGCTTTTTCTTGCTATGAGATGACCCCATGAATATTTATCTCTCTGATGTTTGCCTGCGCCAATCCATTTACAGACACGACGCATCTAAAGCTGTTTGACCTAATAAAGTCGGTTCGAAGAGAGAGTCGTGACTGGGACTGGCAAGGCAGAAGCGGTAATACCATCTGCAGGTGACATAATTCATCCCATGCCTGAACCACAGGGTGGTTAGGAAACGCTTTATTGATTCAACATTGTTTCATGCATGTTTTTTAGTATTTCGCTGAAGGTCGTTTATTAAAATAATGATATAGATGATTATCCGACATCAGCCGCCCGCGAAGGGACAATGGACAAACGTCCACGCGAACAATCGTCCGCACGGAAAAACGTCCAGAAATTGTGGCCGGTTTTCCTTGCGAACACGTTTGTCCATGTGGACATTTGTCCGTGTATGTTCGTCCGTGTGGAAAAAAAGACACCAAAGGGAAATGATTCTGGCATATCGCATAGAAAGGAGTCTGCGAGTGACACAGGGTGGCGTTTTTTGGAAGTGCAGCTCTCTGGCTTGGGGGGGGCAGTTCCAGGGAGTGCAGATAGGGCGCTGTTACTCGTATATGGCAACAAGAAGAAATTGTTTTGGCGCCAGACTGAAGTCTTTTTATAACGAGTTGGCCTGTGAGATGCGATGCGCAGACCATATAGCCATACTTGTATAAACAGAGGCAGACGAGGCAGCGAAGCACAGTTACAGCTGTCATAGGGGTGCAGGAATCGCAAGACTCTGACTCTCGCTTGAGGATGAGGAAAGAGGTATGGACTATATGAGCAAAATGGGGAAAATACTTCCCAAAAATTCGGGGAGAGTCCCCTTTTTGGCTGTTTGCATCAGTTCACAGTCGGCGTCAGTTTGTTTCTGCATGGGCAGAATAGTGGGTGCATGGTGTAAATAAACATAGTCGAAGGGGTAAAGGGTAGCTGTAAAGGGAATGCATTGCGGGGGAGGATGGATTGGCGTCTGTCGGCTGCACTTCTGCAAGGAAAGACGAAAATATGCACAGGGCGGATGGAGGGCATGCTGGATGGGCGTCGGAGAACGTCCAGAAAGAGAGGGTGGGAGAGAGGAGAGAGAGGGAGGGACGAAGAGCGAGGAGAGAGAGAGAGACAGAGAGAGAGAGAGAGGGGGGGAATGAGAGAAAGAGCGAGAGAGAGAGAGGGAGAGAGAGAGAGCGAGCGAGTTTCGCGTCTACGTTTCTACTATTTCGTGTAGCGGAAACAGCAGAGATCGGGGGTGGTTGTGGTTGTTGGTCATAAAATAATAAGGGTCGAACGGAGTATAGAGTAAACGGGTACGCGAACGGAAAGGGCACAGCAGAGCTAGGCAGTTCGCTTCAGACTGGAGCCGAAGTAGGTATCTCGTTCCTGTTAGTTGCTGTCGCTCCGCTCCGATCAGTCTTGTTTATGACTTCGACGAAGACGAAACGCGAGTTTCCTTCCCACTGTGTTTTGACCGCATTTCTTCTGATCTAACCCAACCTGAACCGACCCGAACTGTTTGTTGGTACCATTTCGAGTTCTAAACATCTGCTTCTGCTTTGCTGCGATTTTCGCCTGATTTTCTGCTTTTTTGCCTTCGTTAGATTTTAAGAACGAGTACGAACTTTTAAAAATTCAGTGAAGTTACCAGGCGTGACTGTTCGTTTAAAACGCATTTCAGCACAGTTGTGTTTATGGAAAAGGCACTTGCGTGTACATTTGCGGCTGAAATAGTGTCCACAGTTTCAGGAATTAGATAAATCATTAATCCAAAGCCACCTTATGAGCACATGTGAATATTCTTACAGGCATGTCTGTTTTCCGTCAAAATAAATATCCTATACGTTTCGTGATTAATAAGGCGACACACAGGGTCTTGAAATGACGAGGCATTAATTTCTCAAAAGCGAAGCGACTGCTCCTCTCTGTACTCGTGATTGACTGGCATATGATTGCCAAAAGGGCTGCATCTAATTAAAACTATAAGATCCCTTTCTATTAGTTCAGACATACCAAGGCCTGAACATAATAAAGGTGCAATCACAAGCAAAGAAATGGATCTAACAAAGGGCGACACACGTACAGTATATAACTTGATGAAAATGCAAGTCCCCCATCTCTTGCTCCCATTTTCCAACCTCTCCAATCCACTAGTCTCAATAGATGACTTGGCGCCCCTGCATCCTTACTCCAAGAACCGTTAAGAGAGCTCCTGGCAGGTTTAACTTCTCAAAGTTAAGGAGCATCTCTAAAAATACAAAAAAGTTAACCCTTGTGACTCAGTGTTATTATTGTGCCTAATCAAAGTAACGCTCAGAACGTGTTTCAGAGGAACAAACGAATTACTTTTGTATTTTAACTTTTACAGTTGATTTACACGCTTTCTTGGAATCAATTGAACGAACCATCGTCTAATTTCAAATATCACCTTCGATGGCCTTACCCGCCCGCTTTACCCGCCATCCCTAACAAATGGAGATCGGGAAAACAAAAAAAAAAAATAAAACACATTTTCCTGCACAGTCATTTTTATTCGCGCCGATTGGCCGTAGATACCTATACACATACGGCGGAGCGATCTTGTTGAATGAAATGTCACATTTTCACATTTCACACGCGGGTACTTTCAAAAGCTATTGTTCGTTTTCGTGAAATAAATCATTTGTCCATAAACCTATCAATGCATCACGGAAGTCTGGAATAGGTGGTACAGGGAAAGGTGTTAAAGACGTAGCATAGCAGGCGGTTATCTATGAGTTGATAAGTTTTCGTCACCAGTGTGACTGTTAGATCATGATGATTTTGACGAGCACGAAACATTTACAAACAAGTAAAAAGGATCGAATCTCCACCTCCCAATACGTCCATGAACCTGTTAAGCATTGTTCATGCGCACTTCTTTTCGTTCGTTGGATGTTGAGCAAATAACAACAAAGCCATCTTTCTGATTGATTGCTGTTGGATGCTGTTGTTGTAATTGGCATTTGCGGAATTGGATTTTTTTTGTGACAGAGAAACAAATGCCAATTTCTCCATCATGCGACTTCACTTTTGAATCAGTGAAAGGTCCCTTTGACACTTTCATTGCAAAATTGTTTCCTAACTCCGTTCGATCGATGGTGCAGTTTTAAAAACACCCATCATGGTCACCTGCCCCGAGATTAGAAAAATCCATCCACTTTTTTCTTCATTTAACTTTTGGGAGTAAATGGACTGAACATTGTGGAAAGTGCGCTGGGCGGAAATGGACCAGGCGTAAATGAAATGGGCGAAAAAGGTATCTGCGAAACCGGAATTGGCGACAAAAGACAGAAACGAATTTCTTGGGCGAAAGTAGAATGGGCGAAAATTGAATGGACGTAACTGGAGTAAACTACTCAAAGTAACTTCTTCCTTGAAGCCGGAAGCATGTGGGATCGGGCAACGTTTGGACCAATTATCGGGAAGACCAACAGGTTCCCACAGACTATCTAATAAAACAAATATCTTTCGTTTTTTAGAGCAAAAAAATAACTCATCCTCACGGTTGGTCGTGCTCATCCTAAAGTCATTCATTTCCGTTCTGTTTGTGTTTTCTACACAGATGGTGATGATATTTTGTGACGAATTTACCGTTAATCAAGGAATATTGACTTAAATATGACAACTCAATCGGTGCTTCAGAGTAGCTTGCTTTTTTGTCAAAGTCATCATCAGAAGACCTGAAATCCAAACCTCGCTAATTGTTCTTCTGAATTTGAACTGAAACAGTCGTGAGCGCACTGTCAGCGAGTCAGAACCACGAATTCTCATTCTCGGCCTCTGCCGTAGTTACCTTGACTTTGACATGCAGCAGAACAAACACAAACTGAAAAAGAAAAAGAGCAACCAGTCAGCTCCACCTCCAGCTCCGTCATCAGTAACTACCGTTGCCAACGCAGGGAGCACAAACACCTTGACGAGAGTGCCAATCTGGAGGATCGGTTATGTCCGAAACCAGGAAAAGCTTCAGTCAGATTGGGGCCAAGCCGAGAAGACGAAGGGGAGGCAGACCAACTCAAGCAGTGACAAGAGCAAAAACAGCAACCGTTGCTTTGTCAGCAGCCATCGACAGCAGTTGCAACGACTGCTGCTGCGAAATTATCACCAACAGCATGCGAAACCACTGCCACCTGTCGCCGTCCACCTGCAAACACATCTTCAGCAATGCAAGTGGAAATTCGTTTCCTCAGTCTCTTTCGCTGTTCCTCCCATCCACTGTCAAACTCAATCCAACAACTATTGAATCCCACTCTCTGTGCAGTTATTGTTCTCATCAATCGCGAATGACAGGTTGCACAGGTGGCAAGCATGTCTCTGAAGAACAGGCGCCGACACTTGTCAGCACCGACAAACACCGAACAATGAACCGCAGTTTCGTGGTAGCCAATCGTTTTTCGTTCCGAATGGAAAGAAACAGAGTTGAGAAGAACCGGAATTGACAGTGACTGCTTTTCAAAATTATCTTCTCGAGACGTTCTCCACCTCGCTGCGATCAGCCATCTATTTCCAATTGTTTCTCGAGATCATGGGGGCAATTGCAAATGGGCATTTCAACAATCTCTGTTGACATGTGACTGTTTGCTTTCCAACAGGAGAGACACAGCAATCGGCAGCTGCTCGTACGAACGGACTCCGATAGTGGAAGAAGCACTCAACAACCATCTCAACAACAGGAAGCCGAACAGACGAAGAGCGTTAAGGCTCCATTCCTGTCGGCATTGAACGTTTCGGTTGCTCCTGTTCTCAGGTCAACCTGCTCACCAGCATTATCATCAGCTCAACCATCTTCACCGTTCAACCGAGATTCGATCAAGTCTTTGCTGTTGCTTGCACTTCCTGCCGCTGCAACTGCCGCAGCAGTTGGTGATCCCTACTCTCTTCTTCAATTGGTGCACCAGTCGACTTTGTCGCCAACGGATGATGCACCAACTGGAAGCTCAACAGCGCCGTCTTCGCACGACTACAACTTCAGTAGCTTCTTCGTCGATAGACCAGGAATCGTTACGAGATCAACTGACGATTCAACTCTTCCAAGCAACCACCCAGAACCACACAACAGTTCTGATCTTTATCAGTTGGGAAATACTAGCTACCGTGACCTTACCACCCCAGAAGGCGTCAGCCGCAGCTTCTATGACGACCACGCTTCAACTGGTCCGCTCCTCGATCTTTCATCATCTGTAGCGGACCCCACTTCTCCGGTCATCGTTCAGTACCATTTACCAGACGAACTGTTCTATCGCCACTCACTGCCACTGACTGTCCTCTACTGTTTTGCCTATTTCGTCATCTTCATTATGGGAATAGTTGGCAACTCTTTCGTTCTTGCAGTTGTCTATCGAATACCACGCATGAGGACTGTTACTAACTACTTCATAGCTAATTTGGCCATTGCCGACATTTTGGTACTACTCTTCTGTCTGCCAGCAACGCTGATGTCCAACATATTTGTCCGTAAGTTTTTACATTTACATTATTTTGGATGTTTTTTTAGTTATTTCACGAATTTATTCTTCGGATATCTCAGCATTTCACCATCGTTGTTGGGTAAGTTTCCTTGTCAATCCCTCCCTCTCTCCCTCTCTCCTCCCTCTCTCCTCCCTGTCTCCCTCCCTCCCTCCCTCCCTCCCTCCCTCCATCCCTCCCTCCCTCCCTCCCTCCCCTCTCTACCTTCACATTTACTTTTCTCTCCAAACTCCACTTCTCACTCTCTTGTCATTATCTCCCGCTTTCCCTCCCATCTCACCTTCTTCCTCTCTCACCATTCCTAATTTTCCCACTCTTTCCCCATCTTTTTCCATCATCACCACTCATTACCAACTTCCTCCTTTCCCTTCTTTCCCGCTCTATCTCTATCCCGTCTTTCGTCATCTTTCCCCCTTTCCCTTTTGCCATTCTTTCCCCATTTCTCCCTGTTTGCTCCTCTTTTCCGTTTTCTCCGCTTTTCTACCCTCTATTGCCCTGTTCTTTCCTCTATCCCCTCTCTCCCCCACTCCCTCACCAGACATTTCCTTCCCCTCATCTATCGCTGCCTCTGCCTCTCGCTATGTCCATTCCTCGTTTCCTTTCCCTCTTCCCTCTTCTTCTTCACTTCTCCCAATTTATCGCACTCCCTCTGTACTCTTTCCCTTCTTTCCCTTCTCTCCCTCTTCTTCTCTCCTTCTCCCTGCTAAATACCACCATGCTCTTGAGATGCCATGCCATCAGAGAGTTGGCATATGCACAATCAGTTAACCGCAGAAAATTCGATTTCATTCTCTTGCAATCTCGGATTTGCTTCGACGGATTTTCAGACGAGAGGTGCCCCTGGCAAACAAACGGCGCTGCAATTGGTGTAACGCTAAAGAACACAAACTGCATATGCATTGAATTAGTTAGGCGCATATTTGCGATCTGTTGGTTTGGTCAGCGACCCGACGCAATGCCGACTATAACAGTGGACAATGCTAAACGGAAGAGAAACATGTCTCGAAGGATTTCCTGCCCTTTTTGAGCGAAAAGGGACGAAAGTGGGGCTACCTGGTTGGGTCCGAAGGGTTGACTACAACATATAAATGGTGAAGGGAGTCGCCCGAGTCCTTCAAACCAGAAAAGATTAACGGCATGAGATTTTATTGCACTGCATCACTACAAGTGATCATTGGCTCAATTCGGCGTCATTGTGGACAATTGTGAACTTCAATTATCGCAAACTTAAAATTCCATTTATTGAATTGAATTGAATTGAAATTCTGTATTTTTTGGAGTTTCCTCCTCTCATTTCGTATTGTAGATGAACAGCTGACATTCACAGCAAAGTGTAACAAACACACATCAGAAGCAAAATCAAATCGGAAGAATAAACAGCGTTTTTGCAATGATGTATCGGTCAAAAAGAACATATACACAGTGGTATATCTTTGAGCCAACAATTATTGCCTCAAGATAGCAATAAACTGAAGCTATGCGCAACACCATCTCTCCGATAACAATATCGATCAGATTTAATACCCGGCGGAATGAGCAGGTCTAAAGAAGGATGAAATTTCTGGCATTGCCTCATCATTTGAAATCACGAAGCCTGCCTTGCAAGAGAGGTATGCTCAAAGACTGTTCAAAAACCCTGCTTGGAAGAGATTTAAATTCCCTGTAAAGACGTGCCCCGTGAAAAGAGAAGAAAATTCATGTTTCAATGATAAAAGGATGACGAACAAATGATGGAAGGGAAAAACGACGAATAAAATGGTTGAAAAATGCAGATGAAAGCGAAGTGGTGATGTTTTCTTGGCTCAGTGGCCGGTTAGGAAATGACTATTTGTATTTGTATTTGAAATTTGCGATTTAAATGCAAATATAACACACATGCACGAGAAAAAACAGTCAAGGATCGCAAAAACATATGAACAGCACAACGTAATGGACCATTCATGAGAAACAGGAGAGAAACAAAGTTAAAAGATAAAAAAAAAAACGACAAATTAAAGCCAAATGGGGAGAGTTTGAAAAAGAAGCGTTTAACTCAAGTTTAACTCAAGGAGCGGTCAAATTTCTAATCAAATTAGAGTCCTTGGGGAGAGAATTCCATTCCCGAAGGGTTTTAGGGAAAAAAGAACGAAAGTGTGTGTTTAATTTTATAGTAGGAACCAAAAATTTGTTGACGTGGGAGCGGCTGCTATTGAACTGGCTTGCTCGAATTTCATCTGGAAGAGGATGATCAGGGAACCCCTGAGGATTTTCTTCAAAGTGTAAAGGCGTCTCTCCGACCTTCTAGCAAACAGAGGTGAGAGGTCGAGCCCACTAAGCATAGCCGTTACACTGGATGTGTAGCCGTAGTCGTTCATGATGAACCGGGCCGCACTTCTCTGCACCTTTTCAAGAGCGTCAATGTGACTCACAAGAAAGGGATCCCAGGCACAGCACCCATATTCCAGAATGGGCAGAACAGACGTTTTGTACGCCATCAACTTGATACTTTTTTCTGCGTGAGACAGATTGCGCCGGATTACTCCCAAAGCGGCCTTGGCCTTGTTAACAACTGAACTAATATGCTCACCCCAGTTCAGAGTGCTAGACAGTGTTACTCCAAGATATTTAAAAGAGGACACATTGCGGATGGGTGTCCCGCCCAGCGAATAAGTTCGTCTAGGCATTTGTATGCCAGACCTGACGGACCTAAGGAAAGTCATAGAAGCGCACTTCCCGACATTTATTTTCATCTTCCACTTCCGGTACCAGGTCTGAATTTTATTGAGGTCGGATTGCAAAATGTCTTGGGACTCAGGACCAACAAAGGGACAATGAATTACTAGATCATCCGCGAAAAGCATAGCAGTACAGCACAGGTCAATCGAAATATCATTGATATAAAATAAGAAAAGCAGTGGCCCTAGTGAGCTTCCTTGTGGAACTCCGGAGGATAAAATCAGTTCTTCGTCAGACAAACATCCTCCCACCAAAACAAATGCCCTTCAATTGAACAGGTATGATTCCAGGAGTGAGATCAAGGGAACTGGAAAATCAGCTGCAGAAAGCTTTCCCAACAGCAGCTGATGATTGACCTTGTCAAACGCTTTCTCAAAATCAATGAAAACAGCATCTGCCTGCCCTCTATTCTCCAAACTTAGCGAAATCTCATGAGCAAACCCAATCAGTTGAGTTTCACATGATTTTTTGTTCTGAAACCCGTGCTGGAGGGGATGAACAATTCCCTTCAAAACAGCAAAATCTGAAAGTGCGAAGCACAACAGTTTTTCAAAAATTTTAGAGGCACTTGAAATGAGAGAAATGGGTCTATAATTCAGTGGATTTGAAACACAGCCTTTTTTAGGAATCGGAACAATCGTAACCTCTCTCCATTGATCGGGAAAATTACCTGTACGAAGTATCCCCTCAAAAAGGAGCTCCAGATATGCTGCAATAGATAGGTTCAAATTTTTAAAGAAAGCCATCGGGATAAGATCAGGGCCCACTGCTTTCCTTGCACACAATCCATAAAAACAACGAATTATTTTAAAGACATTAAAATACTTTGTAATAATATCCTCCACAGACCATCCAACCTCGCAATCGGCAGTTACCGAAAATTTAGGTTGCGAGCTACCCGCGGTTGATGAGGTGTCACTCTGGCAGAAATTACTTCCAAAGGCGCGGACAAGAGCATTCGCCTTCCCAACTGACGCTTCTATGGGGCACCTGTTCTCATCCAGTAGTGTTTTAATACAAGAATGTCCGCTCTTTTTCCTCCTAAGAAAATGCCAAAACCGCGTTGAATGAGGGGAAGCAGCAAGAGAGTTAATATATCTTGCAAATAGCCTTTTACTTAGGTCAGATACCTCATTGGAAATGGCTCTCAAACTTGCCAAGTTATCGTCTGTTGGGAAGAGCTGTATAATTCTTGTTCAAACCCTGCGCATTGATTTCGTCGAGGCGTGCCCCACCACCTTAGAAAAATATTTTTGTTGACTTGCGCGTTGTCCAGTTTTTGTTGTGCCACGATATAGGCAACTAGAAGAATGCCACACTTACGTATTTGGTAGTTTTACATTTACAAAATTTTTGATGCGAAAGATTTCAATGAAATGTTGAAGAAAAAGACTCGTGCATAATATCAAAAACAACAATTCCAAAAAAGCCAAGAAGACAACTTTGAAACAAACTTCGTCTCGCACCCAATGTCCGCCCTCACCTCAGACCCAGAGGTCCTCTAACTCGAACCTGTTCACTTACTCACCCTTGACCTCTAACTTGCACCCTGCGTCTGCACTCAACTCTGACCTTTGACATGCGACCTGTGTGCGTACTCACGTCTGACCTCTGACTCGCACCATCCGTGTGTTCGCACCTCTGTAATCTCCTGCTCGCACCATATGTCTTCACTCACCATTGACCTATGACTTGCACCGCCTCTGTTTTCTCTCTTCTGACCTCTGACTCTCACCTCCTGTCCGCCTACACCTCTGACCTCTGTCTCGCACCATGTGTTCGCCTTCATTCCTCTGACCTCTGTCTCGCAACCTCTGGGCGCTCTCACTTCTGACCTTTGACTGCCCAGCTATTTTAATGAAAGTTCTCATCATTCCTCTAGCTTATATTGCTAGATCTCTCCGTACCGACCGCGGCGACTCGTCTCCCTCAGCGTAATACTCGTAACAGCATTTTTACTAACTGCGACCAACTCTAACACCAAGCAGAAGCAAATGCAGGCGCCGTTTTTTCGATTCCCTTCCCGGATCAGGACACATGCAGAAGATGAATGGAACGGAGGAAAATGGGATATTGAAATGGAAGAAATTGCGAACTGGAAAAGTCTTATTCAGATAAGTACGAAACGATATTGGATTTGCAAAAAAACATCATCGAAATGGAATTTCTGTTGCAGTTCCATCGAAATACTTTTACAATGAAGTGCTGGTTCATGTAGTTTGCAAATTTACACCCACTCAATTCACTTTACTCGTACTCCAAAAACCCCATATCATTCGTTGCCTGTCGAACGCGCGCGAGTGTTGAGGAAGCTCGTAATGGAGGCTGTGAATGAATGATGGTGAAATTGATGAAATTGAAGGACTTCGCAGGCGAACGATCTCGGTTTCAGGCTTGTTGGGTGAGATTGGCTTGGATTCTCTAGCCAATAGGAGCAAAACGAGAGGTAGCTAAAATGCACTCATACAGTTTTTCATTGGTGTTCTGCAGTTTCTCTCCCATCTGATCATAATCGCGAGCTTACAGCGGGATGTTATGATTATGAATTTTTTGGCTTTTTCCGCAATACCGTTTGTGGTTTTTTCCGCAATACCGTTAGAGATTGGAACTCCTAGCCGGCAAGTTCTGCCTTTTTGAAAGCCCCAACATAATGCCTCCATCCATCATGCCTCCATCCATCCTTCCTTCCTCCATCCTTCCCTCCATCCTCCCACATAATGCCTCCATCCTTCCTTCCTCCATCCATCCATCATGCCTCCATACATCCTTCCTTCCTCCATCCTTCCCTCCATCCTCCCACATAATGCCTCCATCCTTCCTGCCTCCATCCATCCTTCCTGCCCCCATCCATCCATCATGTCTCCATCCATCATTCCTTCCTTCCTCCCAACATAAAGCTTCCATCCTGAAGGATGGAGACATTATGGCTCCAACCTCTTCAACATCCCTTATAGCTTGAATTTTGGCACCCCGATATCATTGTTATTTTATCAGTCAAAACATCAGGTCAAAACAACTTTCGTAAATGTCATACATAACGTTTTTATCTTTCCTTTTCCGTTTCTCTTTTCTTTTCTTTTCTTTTTGTTTCATTTTGTGACGTTCAGTCTGGAGCAGAGATTATAGTGAAATAAATAAATGATCAAATTATTATTGTGATGCTTTGAAATGAGTTTCGCAGACTGGATGTCGCAGTGTGATACAGGTTGATAGACTCATATCGTATGCCTAAGGTATGTCAAGAACGAAATTCTATTCTATTTTACGATAGATTTTCATTCAACACAAAGAAGTTTGAAAGCGCTAATTTTAACTCGTTTCTGCCAGAATTGGAGGCCATGCTCACATGCAAGGTTTAAAACCAACAAAAGAACAGTTTCAAAATCATCTCAGAACCAAAAACCCACAACGCAACTTTGATGTGCTTCTTTCAAACTGAAAGTAGAATCAAATCGGAATAGAAGACCATGAAACTTTATTCTTGTGGAAAACCTGAAAAAGGAGTAACAGCTCGGGCTCGAGAAGCAAAGTCATCCAATGTTTTTCATCATGCAATAGTTTTAAGATCGTCTGGCAGCGGAAATCCAGAATTATGCGAATCGACAACAATATGCGAAGTCAGAATATGCGAATCCAGATTTTGTCATGATGATGCCGATGTTGGCGTATGTGTGTGTGCGTGAGTGTGCCAGCTCAATCGACATTCTCTCTGCATTTCGCATATACGAATATGAACGCGCATATACGAATATGAAGCTGCATATTCGAATATACGAATATGCGTTGGCCATTGTCTGTTGTCCGTCCTTCGTTCGCCGTATGGAATGGGAGAGATTTTCGATCTCTGGTCGGAGCAAGTTGAATTGCTCTGAGCCAATGCAGATACTCGTAGAATATCATCGCGAAAATAGAATAATTTCTTTCGCTTTTCGCTCCCTGGCTGCCATTGCGATTCGCCCCCCCACCGCGGAATCTCTGTGAAAAATAAGCCTCTGCGTTTCCCCCCTCTATCTCTCTGGTTCTCTGCAATTCAAACAAACGCATGCTGGAAAGTGGAATAGGACACAACTGCGGGAGCATATTCCATTCTATCCTACAATCTTGAAAAGCTTTGGTCATTTTGTCGAACTTTCCGCAACCAATCCCACTCCTTCTTCCATTCCCTTCCTAGGAGAAAATCCTGGCCATTGCGTTTAAAGCATGAATCTGCCTCCTACATTTCCGATTGAGTAGCTTCTGTGTCCCCCTCCACTGACTACTTCTCCTTCGAATGCTGCCGACCACAGGAATTTCGTCGGCAACTGCAAAATTTGCCGAATAAAGAAAAGGAGAGGTCATTGAACCCGAGGAGTTTAGTTTCCTCATTCTGCCAGTCAAGTCTCAATTCTCTTTAAGCCAATATCCATTTGATTGCAAATGCAGTGTGTATGTACCAACCAGGCAGTCTGCTTTCGGCAGTGCATGGCTCGGTGAGATGCAGCCACCCAATCAAAGCGTCAATGTGTCAATAAGGAATTTAAATGTAATTGAAAGGCCATTGGCAAGACTTGGAGTTTCTCTAAGGAACAATCCACTTTGAAACAGCCTAATCTCATGACACCACTCTTCCCTGACAGCAGGAAGTCAGTCTGCCAGTACCTATACCTTTTCCGCTTTGATTGAGCTTTGACCTTACAAGTTTGGCGAAACGTTTTTCCAGTTCAGAACAAGAACACTGTACAGTTTGTGGCAAAAGTATGCTCAGCGGAACGTATTGACCTTCTCCATGCGTGGCCAACATTGGGTATATCCTCTATCCACTTCCTATCCATATCCTATATCCAGTGAGATCTGGAAGTGGAATCTGGAAGAAGTACGTTCAAGCAAACAAAACGCTTCATTCTGGGATGGGCAATTAATTCTGAGATTTCCAGAAGGGCAGATTTATTTTTTCAATTTTAAATTGAAAATACCCTTTCGGTAAAAACTCAGTGATATAAATCACAGCTTTTAGTTGAGTGAGACTGCAGACAAGAGAAGACAAGACGGCCCAAGTGATATGGTGACATCCAATTGTGGACTTTTCGACTTTCTCTCCATACTTTGCTCCTGTTTTCTTTCACTCCAAATCAATCTTCTCGTGTCCCTCGTTTCATCCCTCAATACATCCTATCTCATATCTCATCCTCTCTCACTAAAAAGAAATGGGTCTATTCCTCAAGAAATCAGTGTCTGGCGCAACTGCCATCCTTGGCCTGCCTCGGTCTTAAGAGTGTGGTTAGGCTTTCTGGCTTTTTTCATTTTCGCTCAATATAGCTTTTGCCAAAAATCTCTTTTTCTGACATGCTCTTTCTCTTCCTCGCTCCATTCTACTCATATTTCTTCCTTCTCCAGTCTACACATTACCCTCTCGCTGCCTCTCTCTCTCTCCCTCGCTGCCCTCACTCCCCCTCCTCTCTCTCTCTCTCTCTCTCTCTCCCCTCTCTCTCTCCATCTCACAATAATTCTCTTTTGTCTCTGTCTAAACGTTGAAGTCAGCGAAACGGAATTGCAAAGAGCAAAAGCAAATCCGCGGAAAATGGATGCCAAAACTATGGCTTCTGCTGGCGCGAATTAATTTGAAAGGAGGGACTATAAACACATAGGAGCCTATGCAGGCGAATGGTAGGGGTAACCCTATATGTATAAAGATATCAAGATTTGGGCCGAAACAGAAATGCGGAGCCTTGTTTGTTGCGAGGGAGTCTTCAAGAGGACGAAATGGGGTAGGATAATAAAGCAGTATAGACAACAAGAAACGAAGGCTAACAGCCAAGTCTGAACGAAGGCTAAGGCGAAGGACTTCAGAAGGCTGAAGGAATAAAGGGGTGAAGTGAAATGAAGATGCTGAGTAGCCCAGCCCGAAGAAATGACAAAGCAACGCGTTCTGCGAGGGAGAGGGATAGGTAAACAGGGATGAGGGTGAGTAATAAAAGTTCCGATAGGGGGAGGATATCTTGGTTACAAAGTTGTTTTTAAATCGCTACAAGGTCAGGGAGTCGCGTATCTTCACTTCCCTTTGTTGACACTGCACCCTGCCCACACACACTGCTCTGTAGGTATAATGTGGGAGTTGGACGATGTGATAAACAAATCTCGTGTATTTATTTTTTGTTAAATAAATGTAGAAAAAAAAAATAATGGGACTGCTCAATAGTTACCAATTATCTGTCGCACCCTGCACGAAAGCATATAAGCCACGTTAAGAAATGGCAGAGAGAGAGAGCCCCCACCTCCACCCACAGACGGACTGTCGCTGACTTATGACAACCGCTGATTGGAAGCGAATGGTGAATGTTGCAGTGGGCTGAAAATGATTGATCTTTGCCATCTTAAATTTCAACAACATTCACTTAAAGTCAGTCTTTAAGGAGGGAGGAAAACATTATGCCCGTCAGCATCCTCTTGCTCCACAACAAGTAAGTATTCTTAAACGGGAGTGAAAAGTTTCCCAACTGAAAGACTTTCTAAGAAGTCAGTTTTCATTTAGCTGCTCTATAGCATTACCGCAGGCAGATTCTGAATTCTTATGCCTGAGTTCGGATTCGATTTTGGTCGGACCTACATGACTCTTTCTATGGATGATCAAAATGGTAAAGATCACTTCGGAAGTTGTACTTTCCCAAGGATCAATATTGGGATCTCCTGGAGAAAGAAAAGAATTTATTTTTATTGTCACATTCTTTCGTCCATCGTCTTCTTTTTAACTATTTTGATAATAAAAAACATTAACCTTTCACAGCTATGCGGAGATGACCCAGCAAAGGGGAGTTTGAGCACTTTTCAACCCACCTTGAATTTCAAATTCCTTTTTGCAAAAAACAACCTATGCAGTACACGCGGCAAAAATCGTTTGGCAGTTCACTGCGTTATGGCGATTCCTGCGACATCCACTCCAATGTAGTTAATTTCATGAACAAGTTTCATGCTGTCATTCTTTTAGAGAAGCAAAATTATTCTAGATCCGATCCTTTGTTTGTTGCTAATAGATCAATTTTCAATTGTGCAATGGTTATCTGCTCAGGACTCATTATTTTGTGGCTGCTCGGGACAATTAAATGACTAAAGAATGATTGAAGTTTTGCTGATAAAATATTTTGTACTTGTAATATTTCATATTTTTCTTTCAGAAACACTCGAACTTTAAAATACTTGAAGCCATTCTCACCTTAAATTCTTCAATTTCTATCGAGAACGACCAACACTGACTCCTATTTTCTGAAAACATTCCCTCAATTTTTCGACAGACTGACTCGCTGACATCCTTTACACCCATATTTATAACCTTTTACTTATGTCACCCATCAATTTCGGACATCTTCAACGCTTCCATGATTGCCTATTGCCTGTCAAGTTCCGATTTACATATTTGAAACTCCCCTATCACTCATTGTAATTAATTGCCTCGATCTGTTCCTAGCACTTTTACCTCATAGGCTTCTCACAAGAAATATTAAAAGATTGTTTCTAATCCAGTCAAACCCTCACTCACCCTCTCCACCTCTTTGTCCTTAGTCAAAGTCAGTTATTACGAATATATGGGTACTAGGATTCTTTCAGCAACAAGTTTCATCATCGCTTGCTCTTGAATTTCATATTTGTCCCCTGGTAAGCAGAATTTTCCCAATATCCTTTCTTGCTGCCAAGCCGCGCAAAACCTTTCCCTTGGTAACTCACTTATGTCATAAAATTCAACACTCTGACCCAAGAGTATCCCCACTATTATTACTGCTCAAATGCAGTGGGCAAATGCATTGGCACAGTAACGATAGGAGTACACAACATATTCGAACTGCAAAGATTTCGCAAGCAGAAAAAAACGAATGAAAAAATGAACATGTGCAGGTCAATCAGTCAATCAAATCGCAAAAAGCCAACGGATCATCCTGTACAAAAGGTGTATGGTTCGTAGCGGTTGACATGCCACCATAAGATATGCCACCATAAATCCCTGGTTCCTTTTCGATAACCTTTAGAGTTTGTCATTTTAAAAACAACCTTGTATGGTATGGTGCGTTACAATAATTTCCTCTTCTGAATTTGGTGGTCAGTTTTTGCATAATTGAACCCAATTTGTTTCTGTCCAAAGCGAACTGTGCCCTAGAGGCATTCGTCCATTCAAGTGTACCACAAGGTAGTGTCATTGGCCCCTTGCTCTTTCTAATCTATATTAACGATTTTTCCTCGGGTCTTTCTTCTTGTGTCAGGATGTTTGCAGATGATATCGTCATATATCGAGCGGTCTCCTGTCCCGAAGATTCTCACCTCTTGCAGTGGGATCTCTACCTTGTCTGCACGTGGTGCGACGACTGGGGTATGCACATCAATACTGCGAGAACTAATCATATGACTTTTGCACGGTCATCCAGAGCCCTTATTGTGAGGATTTTTGCCGATGAAATTAACAGACACCTTCTGCTATAGAAAACGTGAAGCGTTTTAAATACCTTGGTGATTTCCTCAGTCATAATCTAACGTGGAGAGATCATATCACCTTTACCTGTGATAAGGCCAGTAAAACCCTTGTTTTCATCAATAGAAATATGAAGTTCTCTTCCTGATAAGCCAAGTTGAAAGCATTTAAATCAACAGTGTTGTCCGTGCTAGAATATGCTTGCACGGTGTGGGATCCAAGCTGTCAGACTGATATTTCCAAGATCGAGAGGATCCAAAGGAGAGCTGCACGTGTTATAACTGGATCTTTTGAGAGAACCGCTACTGTCACTAACATGCTGAATTCTCTCGGACTAGAATCCTTTGCTTGTAGACGCAAGGAGCACAGATTCAAGCTTTTTCCAGCACAATGACCCAATCTGTAAATTTTCGTATGCGTGCTTCTTACATGATGAAGCCTAAGCCCTCTAGAGCAGATAATGGTCTTTCATATATATAGTTCCCCAATTTCCAAGACTAACATATTTTTTTAATTCATTTTTCCCCAAAACCGTCAGAGATTGAAATTGCCAATCATCTACATCCTCAATTATTTCAAGCGCACTTTTATGCCCAGGCGTCGCACATCGCATTCGCACACCTTGAGCCCTTTTTTATTGTTTTTGATTCAGATCTTTGAACCATGTATCTAATTTTTAAATTTTCGATACCTGGCTTTATCATTTTTTTTTAATTGACTCAGAATGTTTGTTCGTCGTCTGCCACCACTAACCTCTCGTGGCAGTATTGTTTTAATAAATAAATAAGTGAGGTTAAGATCAGCACAGAATTAGCAAGACGGCCAAGGCATTGGGTTAATTCATCGAGGGAAATGGTATCTACAGAACATTTTTCTTGTAAGAGGGAATAACAAAGTCAAGTCCATTGCCTGCCAGTGCTTGTTAGTGCGCCTTGGAAATTGTATACTGACACATCCGAAAATTCTTGTCGCCACCCTCTGAAAATAATAGCAAAGCAATGATATCGCTTGTGCTCAAACACATCCAGACCCCCTGCCATAATTGACTGCACGCAGGGATTGATTACTAACTCATGCTCCATTGGGAATCAATGTCAGCATGCGGCGCGAAACGTTGTTACATTCGTGCAAGGTGTTGAAACTGCATCAAGTCCTGTTGAATCACCTCTGCAATACCAGGGTTTCCAAATTTCTCCTAGGTGCTGTCTTAATTTCTCCGATAAGTGCTGTCCTAATTTCTCCTTGGAGCTGTCCTAATTAGGTGCTGCCCAAATTTCTTCTAGGTGCTATCCTAATTTTTCCTATGTGCTGTCCTAATTTCCTTCAAATCCCTTGTCCGCCCTCTCCTGGAATATGCCTGCAGTATTTGGGATCCCTTTAATGAAACACCGACCAAAAGGCTAGTGTTTCTCTTATCAAGGAAACCCTGGGCTTGCCAAACCTTCACGATCGCAGACATGTTCATCGCCTCTCCCTATTTCACCACATCATCAACGGTCATTCCGGCTTATTAATGCCTGAATGTTTCGCAACCCCACAGGGAGATTTTAGAATTGCAACAGCAAGGCTATTGCCGAACCCTTCTGCCGCTCCAACCCTTACCTCAGTTCATTCTTCCCTAAAACTATTCCGAATTCGAAACTATTCCCTAAAAAAAATTCTCAAATAACACCTTTGTCAATAATGTTAAATGCTTGACAATTGATAATTTGCGTCATTGATTCCTCTGTTATATCCTTTTATTGTTAAGAATTCGGTGATGTTCATTTTTCTTTTTTTACAGGTTTTTCTCCTCGGTTCTGTCATAATTTCATATTGGTGCTGACCTAATTTCTCCCAGGTGCTGTTCTAATTTCACCTAGGTGCTGTCCTGATTTCTCCTATGTGCTGTCCTAATTTCCCCAGGGTGCTGTCCTGATTTCTCCTAGTTGCTGTCCTAATTCTCCTAGGTGCTGTCCTGATTTCTCCTAGGTGCTGTCCTAATTTCTCCTAGGTGCTGTCCTGAATTCTCCTAGGTGCTGACCTAATTTCTCCCAGGTGCTGTTCTAATTTCACCTAGGTGCTGTCCTGATTTCTCCTAGGTGCTGTCCTAATTTCTCCTAGGTGCTGTCCTGATTTCTCCCAGGTGCTGTTCTAATTTCACCTAGGTGCTGTCCTGATATCTCCTAGTTGCTGTCCTAATTTCTCCTAGGTGCTGTCCTGAATTCTCCTAGGTGCTGACCTAATTTCTCCCC
>JASGXE010005245.1:0-24294 GCA_030068105.1 Sinentomon sp. SZTP_YWyxl
CACGGCTTTGAATTTTTATGGAATCTTCTTAAAAAATTTATTGTTTTTTTTTTTCGTTTACTTTTTTGCTTTTTTATTCGTTTCTTCCTTTTTACATCACGGTCGGAACTTTAAGCAGCGGTCTCAACATTTCTCACGTTTAATCACACGATTTCACCCCAAAAATCAGCATTTCACCCCAAAGAAGTTCGCCATCTGGACATGGTTGCCATCATTCATCTTCATCCACTGATCATGGGAGGATTTTTCTGTGTGTAAGAAATATCCGTCTCAAAATGAATGGGTTCCCGGACATTTTGGCCGACGGACATCTGGCCGCCGTGGATCCCCTGCCCCCGGGCGTTTGGTCGGTACAAGCCAACATTTGGCCGCCGCGGTGGCCAAATGTTCACGGGCTTTTTGTCGTCGCGATATTTGGCAGTTAAGAACGTTAATAACGCAAGCCATAAGACGTTTGGCCTATACACTTTGGCATTCCTCGTGATGACACCTGCTTCTACGACATTTTGCCAAAATCTGCGTTGGCTATGGCATTTCTCCATCTCGAACTCCATCTGAATTCTGATGTCATTTCCCATGTCGAACAATGTCACCAAAATCAAAGAATACAGCTGTTTATGTGAGCTCTTTTTGGGGTCGAGAAAACTATTATCACCTCATTTTTACAAGCCAGCAAGTGGCAACATTTCGCAGTCATTTCGGCTGCAGAGAGAAACAAGATAAAATTGCCCTGCAAAAAGAAGTCCATTCAATATATATGACTCACCATTTTGGCAAAAAAATTAAAAAGGACTTGCAGTATATTTTCAATGGTGTACTAACTTATGGTAAGTCGTCTGGATTGGCATCAGTGGATTGCTATTTGAGCGATACCCGCTGCCCACGATTTCGAAGATCATCGCATAACACACTTTACGGTAGAAAAACATCATCGCTCAATCACCTCTTCATGAATCCTGATCTTGCAATTTTTTCGAACATTCGGAAGTTTCAATTTTGTTTTAGGCACTTTTTGGAAAAATTCTTGCAAACATATTCCTGTTACAGATCTCCTTCCTAAGTAAAATAGCATATGTGGTCAGCAAAGAGTGGAGTGCATTTTGCTTTTTGTATTTCGCTCCTTTATCCAATGTTAATTTTTTAAGTTATTGCGGCGACAAAACGTCCGATGGTCAGATTTTTCGTGGCAAGGTGTCCATGGCGGTCAGTTGTCCGTCGGCCAGATGAGCGGCGGCCAGTTATCCTTCGGCAAATGTCCGGCGGACAAGATGTCCACGGCGGACAAATGTCCTCGGCGGCCAGATGTCCATCGGCGGCCAACTCTCCGGTTCCCAATGAATGGAAAGATTCTGGCCATTGGGTTGCCGGAAAATCCCCCCACGGAACTTCCTCCCCACGGAATATCCCCCCACGGAACATCCCAGCCAAATATAAATCGGAATATCGCCCCCACGGAAAATCCCCCCACAGAATATCCCCCCACGGAACATCCACGTCAGAGAATATCCCCCACGGAATATCCCCGTCACGGAAAATCCCCGTCACGGAAAATCCCCCCACGGAATATCCCCCCACGGAATATCCCCGACAAGGAGCGTCAGCAACAACTGCAGACAGTCGATCTTACAATAGAAAGAAACAATCATTACATATGCTGAACATCCACGATATCATTTCCGCCGAATTTGAGCAATTGAAATTTATTATCCAGTTTGATCAATGGTTTGCAACCTTTCAAAGTGACGAATAACCCAGTTAAGCAATTTATTTCGCGGATCACCAATGTTGTTCGCTTACTGGTGTCGGTGTATTTTAATAGCACATCGAAATTCTGGGCAGGTGAGTTGGGGCAGGTGAGTTGGGAGCGTTGCCTGGGTGTTTAAAAACGTGAAATGCCAGTGAATAATAGCGTCAAAGATTTGCCATAAAGGATAGATTGTCGTGGAGAAAATTAAGTTTCCAAAAGTAATTCTTAACTCCTTGTATTTTAATTGAGCTTATGTTCAATAAAATGCTATTTTTATTAATTTCGAAAATCCAAACCTTTTTTTATCCACAAACAACAAAACACAGACAACAGACACGTTTTTGATAGGAGACAAAATCTTATCCAGGACCGCACGCAAGCGTCTGCGAGGGGGCAGACAATCACAATCAAATCAATTTCCAGTGTACCTGCTGCAAAAAAACTACCGGAACGTTTAAAAACATTACCTACACCCATAAATAAACAAACTAAAGGCAATTTGTGAAAGAAATCATTCTGAAAATAGCCAGCAATTTGAAGATAACCAGACATGCAAATTGAACTTTTTGTGTCCAAGACAAAGCGTCAATCAATGAAAATTGCAGAAAATTTTTCGAGCAGCGAAATATCACTCCCCAAAATGTCATTTGCCCAGACAAGCGTTCGCCGAAATGTTTGGACACCGAAATCCTGTTCCCAAATCATGTTCGCCTTAAACGAGCGCCTCCGAAATATAAATCCTTGAAAAGATATATGCCGAAACAAGCGTGTTGTCCCGTATTTTCCCGTTCGTTTTTTCCCGTGACATTTTTTCCCGCCACATTTTTTCCCGTGTCTTCTTTTCCCAGTATCTTTTTTTCCCGAATCATATTTTCCCAGAGTATCTTTTTTTCCCGTGTCATGTTTTCCCGTGTCTTTATTTCCCGAAACTTTTTTTCGCAGTAACTTTATTTCCCGTTACATTTTTTCCCATCGCATTTTTGTGAAACCTCCGTGTAGTTGGCATGCCTTCATTGTGCTTAAGGGCATGCTATGCAAAATCATGAGATGGTTCAGTACAATCAACACCGCAAACACGTATACTATGATTTTATCGGTCAGTTGTGCCTCTCATAATTTTCAACAATAAATTGTCACTTGCCTGCAAGCATCCACCTGCAGACACCTGTATGTGTGTGACTGCAGGTGCATGCTTAACTTTCTGTGTGCCTCATAACATAAGCTCTTCTCGAGGGCTACCTGGAATTTGGGGCGAACAGAATAACGGAGCACTTCTGCAGAAAGTTGCCAATTTTTTATCGAAATTATGGAGTCCGACTCGCGACAGTTAACCAGTGCTAATTCTGAAGTGCAATTTCATCCAAGAAGAGGGGTCATTGTTGGTGGTCCTGAATAACAAGACGAGTTTCTCTGTGTGAGACATAAGTGAAACCCTTGTGAAAGGGAGCTCAAATTCAGTGGTCACAGCAATAAGTCATGCCGTCGGTACAAGCCCCGAAAGTAGGTAATTGAAGTTGGTACAAGTGAGCCTGAAATAATAGGCTACCAATTCTCATTGGTTTTGACGTGATCAAAAGACAGAAAGGTCCAGTGGAGTGTTACAAGTTTCCCAAAGATTCATTTCCCCTGAAAACTCCAAGGAGGTTTCCCCCATTCCACAATTATTTTAATATTTGAAGATCCCCTATCCTCACTCAACAATGGACGAACCAAGAAGCTGCCCCTTGTGCATATAACAATGACGGAATTTCTTTTCGGGTTTACTCATTTAAATATTGCCTCCGAAACTTGAATTTTTTACTTTTTATTCGCCAGATTGCAACAAAGCGTCACAAAATGGTCAGAATCGAACCTCGATCAACAAACGGGATCTTCAATTTCCATAAAGTCTAACACTTGCAAAACAATCATACCAATGTTTGAATGCTTGTTAACAGTATGCTAACAGCACCATTAGCATTATTTCCCGAGGGCACTTGACAGATTTTTTTAAAACGGCCGGATTTCTTAACACGAACGCAATCTGGAAGGAACTTTGTCTGCAATTTTCTTAACCATCTTGGACAAACTCAGAGGATGGCCATGCGCACCAAACGTGACACCAGTGGATGTTTGCATTCATGTTCATAACTGATTTCACGGTTATTTAGTGTGTTAAGCTTGATGGATTGTGTTAAGGTTTCTGCAATTGCAAACTCACCATGGACCAGTGGCAGAGACCGAAAAGAAAACTCATTGACACCATTTGGAGGCATGGACTTCAACACAACACATTAATGACAGCTATCAGAGTACATTCCGCTTTGTGGTTTACCAATTACACAGACTTTTCCGATCACAAAAGTAAACGAGAAAAAATCACTGCGAAAAAGTGTTACGGGAAATAAAGTTACTGGGAAAAAAAGTTACGGGAAAAAAAGAATCGGGAAAATATGAAACGGGAAAAAAAGAAACTGGGAAAATATGTCACGGGAAAAAACGTGGCGGGAAAATATGTCACGGGAAAAAACGAACGGGAAAATACGGGGCATAACCCAGACAAGTGCCGCCCAATTGTTGTTCACCGAATTGTTTGAAAGCACATTTCCCCAAGCCACCCCTCGCCCGTCGTCCCATGACGGAAAAAAGTTTTTCAATTGCATCTCTCATGAACCATGAACAGCACGCGGGCGTCGGGGATGCAGAGCCGGGAGTCAATCGACGGGAATCTGGGAGCCATTTGTAAGAATTATGGGAGTTTCATCCCCCGCAGATGCCAAAAACATGTCATGTTGTTCCCCGCCGATTTCTGACTCCTTCACCCTTATCTAGGGTCATTCCCCTCATCCCCCTTTTTGGTGACCCCTAGCTCCTAGGGGGAATGAGCTAGGTCGATTCCAAGGGTTGTTCCCCTAGGGTTTTCGGGGTCGATCTTTCGATTTAAGGGTTGTTCCCCGCCGATTTCGCACTCCTTCACCCTTATCTAGGGTCATTCCCCTCAATTCCCCTTTTTGGTGACCCCTAGCTCCTAGGGGGAATGAGCTAGGTCGATTCCAAGGGTTGTTCCCCGGGGTTTTCGGGGTCGATCTTTCGATTTAAGGGTTGTTCCCCGCCGATTTCTGACTCCTTCACCCTTATCTAGGGTCATTCCCCTCATTCCCCTTTTTGGTGACCCCTAGCTCCTAGGGGGAATGAGCTAGGTCGATTCCAAGGGTTGTTTCCCCCGGGGTTTTCGGGGGGTCGATCTTTCGATTTAAGGGTTGTTCCCCGCCGATTTCTGACTCCTTCACCCTTATCTAGGGTCATTCCCCTCATTCCCCTTTTTGGTGACCCCTAGCTCCAAGGGGGAATGAGCTAGGTCGATTCCAAGGGTTGTTCCCCCAGGGTTTTCGGGGTCGATCTTTCGATTTAAGGGTTGTTCCCCGCCGATTTCGCACTCCTTCACCCTTATCTAGGGTCATTCCCCTCATTCCCCTTTTTGGTGACCCCTAGCTCCTAGGGGGAATGAGCTAGGTCGATTCCAAGGGTTGTTCCCCCGGGGTTTTCGGGGTCGATCTTTCGATTTAAGGGTTGTTCCCCGCCGATTTCTGACTCCTTCACCCTTATCTAGGGTCATTCCCCTCATTCCCCTTTTTGGTGACCCCTAGCTCCTTGGGGGAATGAGCTAGGTCGATTCCAAGGGTTGTTCCCCGGGGTTTTCGGGGTCGATCTTTCGATTTAAGGGTTGTTCCCCGCCGATTTCTGACTCCTTCACCCTTATCTAGGGTCTTCCCCTCATTCCCCTTTTGGTGACCCCTAGCTCCTAGGGGGAATGAGCTAGGTCGATTCCAAGGGTTTTCCCCCGGGGTTTTCGGGGTCGATCTTTCGATTTAAGGGTTGTTCCCCGCCGATTTCTGACTCCTTCACCCTTATCTAGGGTCATTCCCCTCATTCCCCTTTTTGGTGACCCCTAGCTCCTAGGGGGAATGAGCTAGGTCGATTCCAAGGGTTGTTCCCCCGGGGTTTTCGGGGGTCGATCTTTCGATTTAAGGGTTGTTCCCCGCCGATTTCTGACTCCTTCACCCTTATCTAGGGTCCTTCCCCTCATTCCCCTTTTTGGTGACCCCTAGCTCCTAGGGGGAATGAGCTAGGTCGATTCCAAGGGTTGTTCCCCAGGGTTTTCGGGGTCGATCTTTCGATTTTAGGGTTGTTCCCCGCCGATTTCGCACTCCTTCACCCTTATCTAGGGTCATTCCCCTCATTCCCCTTTTTGGTGACCCCTAGCTCCAGGGGGAATGAGCTAGGTCGATTCCAAGGGTTGTTCCCCCCGGGGTTTTCGGGGTCGATCTTTCGATTTAAGGGTTGTTCCCCGCCGATTTCTGACTCCTTCACCCTTATCTAGGGTCATTCCCCTCATTCCCCTTTTTGGTGACCCCTAGCTCCTAGGGGGAATGAGCTAGGTCGATTCCAAGGGTTGTTCCCCCGGGGTTTTCGGGGTCGATCTTTCGATTTAAGGGTTGTTCCCCGCCGATTTCTGACTCCTTCACCCTTATCTAGGGTCATTCCCCTCATTCCCCTTTTTGGTGACCCCTAGCTCCTGGGGGAAGGAGCTAGGTCGATTCCAAGGGTTTCTTTCCCCGGGGTTTTCGGGGTCGAACTTTCGATTTAAGGGTTGTTCCCCGCCGATTTCTGACTCCTTCACCCTTATCTAGGGTCATTCCCCTCATTCCCCTTTTTGGTGACCCCTAGCTCCTAGGGGGAATGAGCTAGGTCGATTCCAAGGGTTGTTCCCCCGGGGTTTTCGGGGTCGATCTTTCGATTTAAGGGTTGTTCCCCGCCGATTTCTGACTCCTTCACCCTTATCTAGGGTCATTCCCCTCATTCCCCTTTTTGGTGACCCCTAGCTCCTAGGGGGAATGAGCTAGGTCGATTCCAAGGGTTGTTCCCCCGGGGTTTTCGGGGTCGATCTTTCGATTTAAGGGTTGTTCCCCGCCGATTTCTGACTCCTTCACCCTTATCTAGGGTCCTTCCCCTCATTCCCCTTTTTGGTGACCCCTAGCTCCTAGGGGGAATGAGCTAGGTCGATTCCAAGGGTTGTTCCCCCAGGGTTTTCGGGGTCGATCTTTCGATTTAAGGGTTGTTCCCCGCCGATTTCGCACTCCTTGACAGTTTTAAGGGTTATTCCCCTTTTTAGTAAAGCCCCTCATTTCATCGAATTACAGTATGCGCTTTCCCGGTTGCTATCGAGCTGGAAAAAATGGGGGATTGATAAAAAAATCAGGGTGCTTTGTTCTCTCAATCCTGGATGGACGAAATAGTTCACGACAATGGTGATTACAAAATATCTTGAGCAGAGCTGTAGGTATTTTCTCGCAAAAAAATATTTTTGTTTTTTCCCTTCTATAAAATTGCTTACGTGTTAAAAAATCCCATATTTGAAATTGGTCATTTCTCATAGTTGAAATCGCCAGTTTTTGCCATGTTGATTTAGCTTGAAAATCTTCTTCAATCTCTTTCCAGGCTGCAAGATGCACAATTGTCAGTGATCGAGATCGAACAACACACGTTGGGTTAGTTTCGATTTTTTGACGATTTTCTTTTACAAAAACCAAAAATGGGACCACTTTTCACAGGGGGACACAAGCTTGGCAGAGCTGGTGGCACATTTTATTCCATCTGCAGCCATCTATACACTGCGCATTCTGCGAAGAACGCCATGAAGCGCACCCACTAAATTTTCAGGATGTCCCAAAAACATTTCGCTAAAATTCGTGGAGATGTTCCTGGTGGAAAAACAGATCAAAATCAGTAAAAAGGTTTGCTCCGGGCCCCCATTTCCATGTAATACGCCCCAAGGTCCCCGTAAATGGGCCTATTTGCGGGGTATTCATGGGGAGATAAGATTTCACCTTAGAACCATCGAATTTTCAGCACAGGTAGTACGGAGCAAGCGAAACAAAATGTTCAGTGACAAAATACCCTCCGACCTCCACTTCGCCTCGCAGTGCCCCCCCCCAAATTCAAAAAACCCAAATTGTGGTTGTCCTGGAATAACTATATCAAGATGGTATAGGTCGCAGCACAAAAGCCATTTTTCGAGGAGAGTAAAACGTAACCATAACAAAACGTGCGTTATGTAAGCTTAACATAAAATGTAAGCTCAACAAAAAATTAGGAGCTTAACAAAAAAGACAGGGTCTAAAAAAGAGGCGGTGGAATAATTGTTTGCGTCGATTCAAATTTTGATTGATTGATTGAATGACTGTATTTTGTGGGGGTTACCCCACTATCATACATAACAATAACACTTTTGCACAAACAAAACAATAAGAAACGTCAAAAACGGAAAAAAACAGGCACGAGAAATGGGGCAGACAAATTACAAAGACGAGAGCAAGATCAAATGTGTTTCCCTTTCATGGATCAATAAAAATTTCAAATTATGGTTGCACCCTTCTGCACTCCGACCCACAATGTGAATTTCTTCTTTGTAAATAGTCAAATGTTTAACCTTCTTTTCGCTTTTTTTTCCTCTTGCTCAGACCTCCCGCATAGGATATCGGATTTTTTGATCCTGATGATATTTGATGTCGATGCTTGTTTAGTTAAGTTTAAACTTTTTAAGAATTCAGATATCCCATTCCTCATCATGGGGGATCGAAATTTACCTGATATAGACTAACTGGCGAAGAAACTGTGTAATGCCCAATCCTGCATGTGGGGCCAGTTTTAATTTTCGAGGCCCGTCGCTTGCCCAGAGATTGGGACTGAAACAGTATGTTCCTGATCAAACACGTGGAGATAAAATTTTTGATGTGGTCCTTGCCAGGCCCAAGGAACTTAATTGTTGCTGATTGTCATACTGAGGATGGGATATCTGATCATGCATTGATTCTGCTTTATTTAAATATTACATAAAAAATATAGTAGAAAAGAAGGCACCGTCCGTTTTTGCCAAGTACTTGTTTTTTTATGTTTGAATCATGCATGTCTGCGGGAAACATCCCAGGAGAGTGGAAGAGAGCGGTTGTAAATCCTGTATTCAAGAAAAGGAAGAGATCGCACCCGTGCAATCATAGACCAATAGGCCTTTCAGAGACCTTTTCAAAAATTTTGTAATTTTTCATAACCAATCACGCTCGCAACTTCTTGGAGTCTGGCGCTGTGTTTTCCTTTGATATTTTGTTCTCGATATCTTCGGGCAAATGCACTAAAGCAGCGAATGAATTCGGCATGTTCGATAACGCAGTTGATAACCTAAATTAATCTTCGTAAGTTCGATTGACTGCTGAAGGCGGGTCGTTAATTAACGGCTCAAGTTGATAAATTCAGATCAATAATGATCATCACTTTGCGAGTCTGCAATTGCCTATTTTTCTGATGTAGGTTGTTAGCAAGAACACGTCTCCGACTACCAAACTTTGCCAGGTGAAATCACACCCATAGGTCTTAACTTGACGACTCTCAGCCGTTCATGGAACACCTCCGAATTTGGCTCATGTCAGTTGGCGGTGTATGTGTTGAGTCATCACCCATGGACATTATTTGACGGTTTTCTCTTTTAAATGAACGACTTTATTTTTTTTGTGAGCGGCTTCACATTAGTGAAGAAAATATCCTGATGTCAAATCACAGGTTTTCTATTCGTTTTCCACATATGCAGACCAACAGCTCAAGACGAGATGTGCGGCTTTTACATGATGTACTGGGTGGACAGCGACCAGCCACTAGATCAGAAGTTCTGCATTTCAAAGGGACCACCTCACTATTACTGGAGGCAAGAGTTCAACAACATACCAGATGCAGATGGCACAATAAGCATTAGAACAGCAGAATAAAGCCAGTCCGCGACAAGTTTCGGAATCTTAACTTCAGCCACCTGAACATGGAACTTTGCCATTTTTTGAAAGTGATATCTAGACATTTCAAACTTTTTCGCTCCGGAATTGCTCACAGATCATGCAACACGAAGGCAACCAATCAGTGGCTGATACTTGTCAAGCAGCCGCATCTGTGAAACGTTTATTCTCGAAACATATTTGCTATAGCGACCAGTTTAATTGGGGAGGATTCCTTTTCACGCCGAATTGATAATGCAATTGGCCTTTATGATGTGATTGATAGAGACACGTATCATGTGCTTTGATTTTCTGTAAGGAATTACGCCCGACAGTATTGCAAGACCATTATAGAACTGCATGAGATATGTCCGCAACGTCTATCTAAATAAACAGTCGGTAGGCAGATCTGTTCCGACCGAGTCCAAAGGAAATTCCAGTCACTGATTTCTTTGGTTCAGTTCATCCTGTAGTTCTGACCAGGTCGACTGGAAAACATAATCTGACCGGATTGGCTGATTGTTGAAAGCTTGGTTCACTTTGACATTTTCTATCTTAAATACCCGTAGACATTGGATTACACAGCAAAAATGTTTCATTTTCGTGATGATGATGACTGGAGAAGTGAGCGACGATCAACCCAATGATAAAGCTGAATGGTCAATGCCAAGAATGTTTTTTCAGAGGAAGTGAGGAAAAGATTATACTTGATTGCAAAGTTAACTACTTTAACACATTCATAAAGAATTCTTCGGAATTTCGTGGGTGTGTTAGAGATATTCAGAATTTCTTAAATAATTAATTGAATGAAGTAAAAATTACTTCGAAAGAAAATGGAACGGTTATTGTTGAATCCAAATTGATTGGCGACTGTATCAATAACAACTTTGTTACTTGTGTTCTAATGAATTTAATTAATCTAATATGCATCTGATGACCCTTGAAAATGCACATTAAATGGATAGGGAAACCATCTTTAGCATATTTCTATCCTGTGCTCCGTGATGAGTTGAAAAACCATGTCTCACTCGTTCAATTATTACGCCACCGCCACCATGATGAATAGGCACATCATTGGTAAAAAATGAGCCAAAACGAGAAACAATAATAAAGAGGTATAACGCAAGGTCGTGCCCAATTTTAAACTAGTCCCTATCAGATCGATGACGCTTTTATAAAGTGGAACAAGTTTCTGTTGTTCGCTTTGTATTTTGTCTGTTCAGCTGAGGTGTGATTTTGATAAACGGCAACAATCCGCATCTTGTGGCAGTACATCTTTGCGAACCCGATTCTGCTCCACAGTCGTAATCATGTTGCATACAAAATTTACAAGCCGAACTTTGACGCGGCCGGTTGATTTCCAATTCTTTGAAGATTGTAGCAACCGTTGTTTCAATTCATAAAGTTGAACATGACAAATCCCATTAAAGATCAGTAGCTCTTCTTGCTAAGTCTTAGTCCTCCCTATTTTTCGTGAGCCTTTCCTAAATTATAGTGTGCGGGTTCCCTAATCAAAAAGAAGTGTGACTTCTTAAAATTGGGAAAAAAGTCGATCAATTTGCCGATGAAGAAATTCCTTTTTTAGGGAATATTTTTTCAGTGGTAAAGAACCCGTCTTATCTCTCCTGTTTCTCGTGTCATCAAATGCAAGAGAAACCCACGGAATTGAAGGCGGCTAGTGGAACGCACGTGAAGAGCACACTTCTAGCTGAACTTGTGGGCCCCAAAAAACAAAAAAAAAAACAAAAAAGAAATTGACAACTGTGTTGTTGCTGTGGTCTCGACAAAAAAGAAATGATTGTAGTTTGGGTCTGTCGCGCTCGATTCCAGAAGGAAAAGAAGAGAAAACATGAAAAAATTGAAACCCATTGTTCACCGTGATTGATGGCCTGATTGAAACCCATTGACCCATTGATGGCCTCATGGACCACCGTGAGGCCATCATCCAAAGTATATCTTTGCCTTCTCCAGCGGCGTACTTATCCATTTCTCAACTTTTTCAGTTGTCCGGGAAACAATTTGTCATTGTTCAGTTTTCAGTTCCGTTAATCCATTCGCTTATTTTGGCAGAATTCCGGGAACCCGTCCTCACACACACTCCACCAGGGGCTCCATCAGCTTGACGCCCCGGTCAACCGCTTGGATGAAACTCCATATTTCTTTCTTTGTATGCTGAGCATCTCCTCGTAGGTACAGATCGTCCTCGTCCACACGCGATATCCGCAGTCGCCCACCTCCACAGAAGTTGAGCCAGTAAACGAACTTCTCATCATACCTATACAGATCTATGCCTATACCATAACAGCGTCGGCAAGCAGTGTAAAAGAATGTATTTTCATCCATTGTGCGATTTTTCTGTTGTAACATAGTTTCGACTTGTGGAAGCGCTCAAAAGAGAATGCGTCACGGAGGCATCATTTTGATTTCGACACGAGAACGTGAGTCAAAAAAGATGATACGCACAACCGCAGTGCTGGTGCGGGGCATTTGCGCGGAAAGTCTTCGCAATAAACGTTTTTGTGTTTTGGTTTTCACCTGAACGATGCCTCGTATATGCTACTCTGCCCGCAAAAGTCGTCATACTCAGAGCTACATCATTCACATGGAAGCCATCGTTTACAAATCGCAACATGAACCACAAAAGGCATGAGGTTCATTTGCAGCGTGTGGAGATCCACTTGCCAGGTCCATGACATGTTTGGAATCTCCAATGACTTTCTGGTATCAGTGTACGTATGTGCAGACCGACTGCATGTGCTTGATCAGAGTCCGAATGTGCTGCATAGATGATCGAATGAGCTGAATGTGCTTCAAGAATTTTCGATTGAGCTCCCCCCAGCCACGCAGAGCCGAGTCGATTAATCAAATACGCCCCCCGGATGCCTCCACACGACAATGAAATGGTCCCCGGCGAACAAAAACATTGAATTGAATGAATCGAAGTGCTCAGCTCGCATTCATTGCAGCTTGACGTGCTTTTTTTCGCTCCGCTGTCTGACGTTCACCCAATTGTCAACTGCGCCTCCAGAGAGTTATTCATCTTCGTGTGTGTCATCTCCTTGGATGATAACCTGTCACCACTAGTGGCCATTGTCAGTTGGGACAGATAGTGACTTCGATTGTGTTTCGTTGCCTGATTTCTGAGCTTCCAAATCATGTCGGAGCTCTACTGCTTGCAGACTGATTGCAAGTTTGAACGCCGCGGCAACAAGGAACCAGGCTCAGCCATGGTGAAATGCTGTGGCTGCAACAAGTGGTACCACCTCACATGCATCGGCCTAAATAAGGTGAAAACCATACCTTTTTGGCTCTGCGGGACTTGTATTCCGAAATTACAGCATGTCCTTGCCACGGCCGATGTACCTGTGGACGGTGAGCCGACCTGTCAGACCAGGTTGCAGACCAGTGACCTGGAAAGGGTTTCTAAATTGGAGGAGGCAGCCCTAAACCTATCTGATAAACTGGATTTATTAGAACTGGTTGCAGCATCGCAAGCTGCTGCTTCACAAGCTGAAAAGAAGGTTGCTCTGCTCTCTTCAAAAGTGGACGAACTTTCTTCTATGTTTGCCAGCATGAAGCAAGACGAGGTGAGGAAAGGCCGCAGCCAAGTGCCCCAAACTTCTGGTGATCATTGTACACCAGACTTCCTGGCTCTGCAAAGATTCGACCAGTTGGAGTCCTTGATATCAGAGTTAAGGGCTGGACTATTTGGATCTGCCACAGTCTCCGACCCACACCCCACGATGTCATCCTCAACCCCCTCAGCCAAGAAGCAAGACCAAGTGAAGTCACCATCTTTTGCTGCGATTGTCAACGGTCTGGCTCCTGCTTCCGCATCAAAGAGCAACCAAGCTGTTGCAAACCCCCGGAAGGAGGCATCGGGTTCTCATGCAGTAGCAAAACCCACCTCTGCCAACAAAAAGCAAACCACAAAGGATGGTCAGAGTGGCGCCGTCTCTGGTCGGCATCCATCCCCTTCACCACCCAGTGCTCGTGCTCGAGGTTCTCCAAGTGCAGTGGGTGTTCGCGCAGCTGGTGCTTCGTCAGCGAATAAAGTGAAAGGCCATTATCCGCCTGCATCTCCAAAGCATCAAAATGTGGGATGCAGTGCAAAAAGTGGAAAGCAAAGGTCGTTCACCGCGAATGGTGGAGATCGATTGCAAGAAGTGGCCGACTTCACGCTGGATGGCAAGCAAGTGTTGGTTACACTGCCGGCAGGAAATGTGCCACCACGTGCTATCATTATCGGCGACAGCCTCCTCCACCGTGTTGGCCGCCTTGTCAACCGTGATGGCGTTGCAGTGATATGCGTCCCAAGAGCTCGCGTTCACCATATCGAACAGCTTCTGCCAAAAGTCGAACACCTCATCAGCTCTCCGGTCCCTCCCTCCATCCCAAGTAAAAATGTTACATGTCCTGAAATGGGCCAGTCTGTACTGTAGGTATTGGAACACTTCCCAGTTCCCATGATGGCCTATTTCCAATCCTGGACTTTAATGGTCGATCATGGGCCATAATCCTCTCCGGTCCATCTTGGACCATTTCCAACACTGGTCCTCAATGGACCAGTGTATTTACTGGCCCACCTTGGTCCAGTTCCTATGATGGCCCATTTCCAATCCTGGGTTTGAATGGTCGATCATGGGCCATTGCCCTCTGTGGTCCATCTTGGGACATTTCTAACACTGGTTCGCAATGGACCAGCGTATTTTCTGGGCCCACTTGGACCAAGTCTTAAAATGGTTTGGCATGGGCCACTGTTGTCACCGGTCCATCTTGGCCCATTTCTGACACTGGTCCATCATGGACCAGTGCATTTATTGGCCCAACATGGGCCAGACAAACAATGGTTTAGCATGGGCCAGTGCACTCACTGGCC
Source organism: Sinentomon sp. SZTP_YWyxl (assembly GCA_030068105.1). Lineage (NCBI taxonomy): Eukaryota > Metazoa > Arthropoda > Protura > Sinentomata > Sinentomidae > Sinentomon > Sinentomon sp. SZTP_YWyxl. Next base: position 14,423 of record JASGXE010005245.1, read on the forward strand.
CAACATGGTCCAGTTGTGATCATGGTTTGGCATGGGTCCCACGTCCAAAAATGGGCGCGTCTGCATGATTGGTATTGGAACACTTGCCAGTTCCTCCAATGGCCCATTTTCAATTCTGGTTTAAAATGGAAAGATCATGGGCCGCTGTACTCTCTCGTCTGACATCGACCATTTTTGCCAATTTTTCAGCATGGTTCTGGCCGAACTTGATTGAATTGCCGAGCTGAGCTTTCGACGCGTGCCAAGATTTTCAATCAGCTGTCTGCATGACTCACCTTAAATGAATTTCTCAACCTGTTAAAAAGTTAAAAAAATTTAGGTGAAGAAATATTTGAACAAAGATCAAATTTTTCATTAAAAACACGTTGGACAATCAGACACTCATGTCGTCCATCTTGTTCCCAAAGCGGGATTCATCAAAATACGAAAAGAATTCTGCGTCCTTCGGAGATGAAAATGGTCTTCAGCCATGTCTTAATCCTGTTGAGGGAAAAGAATAACACTGTAAAGGTAAGGCGACTCTTGATAAATGCTATGCTGGATAAAATTCATGTCGGAAAATAAATAAATTCAGACCACCAGGCTGTCCTGCAGAATGGCCAAAATTCCGCTGCAGTGAGATCAATGTGTTGTGAAACGGACTTCTCATCCTCTTGATCCTGTTAACAAAAATAGAAAAATATCGCTTGTGAAACAGCAAGAAGTAGCAAGACTGTTCTTTTGAATATTTCAATAAAGTTTGATGCTCGGATAGGTTCCATCCAACCTTTGTTGGACAGAATTCCTCTGTTGAAAGATGAATCCTGATGTGTGATCAGTAAAATTTCGAAGCTTTTTGACTGGTTGTGTACGTCGAAATCGACATCAAATCCAAGTGAGACCTTCCATGAAAACATCACTTGAATCTATAAAAGTCCAAAATGTTGCCTGAAATAAAATTCAAGAAAATCAAAATCTTGACTGGCGATTTGGAAACACGGCAGCTTTTTCCTCCGCGCTTTGCCCCTTGCTTTAACAAATGAAAATGATATAATTCAGCGTCGCATCATGCATGCAAAAGTTGGAATATCAGCGCGGCACGATATTCGAGAATGGCCTCACATCTCATGACGGTTGGAGTCAGACAACTTGCGGAATGAGGAAGCCATTGTCAGTTCTGTGACCTGCATATCTCCCCCTCCGTTGAAGCAGCATAACTCGATCACCCCCCTTATTCTTTTCTCGATGAATGGCGCCTGGCCGCTTAACGATTGTAGTGGTTTGACCTGTTTGCTGCGTGGTAAATGATAACATTGCCGCGTGTGTGACTGCAATTCGGGAAAAACCAGCTGGCAGACAGCCACCTGCTCATTGGCAACAGGGATAACCGCGTCCGCAACGGATGGATGGATCAGACATGAAGGAAGAGAGGAATTTATTCAACGGCCCACGCTGCAGCTGCATGATCAGGGATGAGGGTGGCAGGTACTTCGACCGCATACCAAAAGATTTTACATGGTGTTCGCTTAATGGAAATTCTCTATATACCTCATTCCACTTGAAGATATAAGCCAAGAATGCTCCCAAGAAGTGTGCTCAGAGTGAATTCAGAATTCTTTCAATGATGAAACTCGGCCGAAAACTTCATTCTCGGCAAAAGTTTTTCTGTGCATTTAAATGGAAGAGTGTGAAGCATTCTCAGTTTATATCTTCAAATGGAACAAGGTGTAAAACTTGGAAGATCGCCGAATGTTCAAAATTTCATGAAATTTATGGAGGAATATATGAATTGGCTCTGTCGGCGCTGATTCCAAAAATCGCTTTCCGATGCATCCTGCTCATCTTGACGCTTTCCGAGCCTCATATTCAATAATTGATCCCATGCTTTAGATGTGATGCATCCCGCGCCTCTCAATGCACCTCTCGCTTCGCGCCTATGCATCTGATAATTACTCAAGTCTATGCACTCCGCGCATCAGAATATATGAGCGCGCTGACAAGAACAAAAAGCAAAATGAAACAAGAAAAACTCCGAAAGTGATTCAAAAATTCATGTTTGATGCGAGATTTTTTTGCAGAATTCTCAATTTGATTTTCCAAACTCCAGAGTTTTTTTTTCGAAAGCGCGGGTTTTTTCACCGAATTCAAAGAATATGGCAACTCCGAGTTTTGGACGAAATTATCCAACATTTTCCTCAGAACTCCGAAATTTTTCTCAGAATTTCTCTCAAATTTTTCCGAAATTCCAAAATTTTCTCGGAATTTCGATTTTTCTCGGAGTTCCGAGATTTTTTCCAATTTCTGTTGTTTGGAGTCAATTTTTGGAATTATTTCGAAAATCCAAATTTCTTTTCTCAGAAATCCATTTGCAAGAACAAAAAGCAAAATGATGAAAACCATAAACAAGAAAAACTCTGAAAGTGATTCAAAAATTCATGTTTGATGCGAGATTTTTTGCAGAATTCTCAATTTGATTTTCCAAACTCCAGAGTTTTTCGAAAGCGCGGGTTTTTTCACCGAATTCAAAGAATATGGCAACTCCGAGTTTTGGACGAAATTCTGACATTTTCCTCAGAACTCCGAAATTTCTCTCAGAATTTCTCTCAAATTTTCCGAAATTCCAAAATTTTCTCGGAATTTCGATTTCTTCTCGGAGTTCCGAGATTTTTTCCAATTTCTGAAAGTGTTCTCGCAGTCGGAGTCAATTTTTGGAATTTCGAAAATCCAAATTTCTTTTCTCAGAAATCCATTTTTTGATTTCGCAAAAAAGTTTTTTCGTTTCTGTGATGGCACTTATTCCACCGCTTCCATTGTTTTCAATTTGTTAGCAAAACTGCAACCTTCCATATTTTGTATATGTGGCATGGCCAAACATCAGACGTGTCCAGACACGGAAAACGTTTCAAACATTGAAATTCGCTGTCCAGGGAATGCCAGGGAAAGAAAAGGACTCTGGATGCGGATCCTTTTCGCGGATTATGAAACGCGAATATCATCCTTCCCTCACACGAAATATCATTGCGCACTGAAATCCAGATTAAAGGGGGTCGAGACTTAAGGATGGCAGAAACGTACACCATTTTCTGGCATTGCGAGTTTCAGGATCCGCAAGTATTCAGAGCAAACCAAGGAAAATCATGGACTGCTGATACCATTTCATATGTGGAATTTCAAGGCCTGGAAAAATTCAGAGAAAACATCTCTCGTGAATCGTGGACCGAGAATTTTTTGCTGGTATGGAATTCCTTGGTCCACAAAAATCCAGAAAAAAAACAAAAGACCGCGGATACCAGTTCCTGGCATGGAATTTGATGGCCCACAAAAATCCAGAGAAAACCGGAAAAAATCATGGACCACGGATACCAGTTCCTGGCATGGAATTACATGGCCCGCACAAAAATCCCAAGATATCCGGAGAAAATCATCATCAGTCTTGTTCTAATAAACATAAAACATGGCTACATCTTCTCAAACACACTCTGGAGATGCAAACAGCAAAGCATAAAATTCGGGAAAGGCGAAAAATATTCAACAAACATGCAGGCAGTAGTGTGATGGAGGTCATACGGTCTTGAAAAATGTTGGCATACACATCACGGCACGACAAGAGAATTGTCCAATGCTTGAAAATATAGGCGTATGGTCCCATTTTAGACCCATTGGGCGTATGGTTTGGGGAAGTTTTACAATAAGACCATTGCACACAGGGCTCATATTTTAAGCAGGACAATCAGTAAAGAAGTTGACAAATTAGAGCTTGACTAGCCTGTCAAGATCTATCAAAATGTTCGGTTTTTGGACACATTTTTACTGGATTGGACACAATGAAATAATGTTCGGAGGACGGTTCCCAGCATGTAAAACAAGCCTCACCCGCTCGGGGTTATCCCAAGACTCATGGATGACTCATTAGCATTGTTATCCCCATACTTTTTTTCTCGATGTAGAATCCAGCATGTCGGGTAAACATTAATAAAATGCAGTTGAGTTTTCATGGACCGCGGACACCAGTTCCTGGCATGGAATTTCATGGCCCACGAAAATCCAGAGAAAACCGAGAAAATTATGGACCGCGGATACCAGATCCTGGCATGGAATTTCATGGCCCACAAAAATCCAGAGAAAACCGGAGAAAATCATGGACCGCGGATACCAGTTCCAAACATGGAATTCCATGGCCCACAAAAATCCAGAGAAAGTCATGGAACACGGATGGCCAACAAAAATCCAGAGAAAACCAGAGAGAATCACTGACCGCGGATACCAGTTCCTAGCATGGAATTTCATGGCCAACAAAAATCCAGAGAAACCCGAATTAAATCACTGACTTCGCACACCATTTCCTGACATGGAATTTCATGGTCCGCAAAAATACAGTGAAAGCCGGAGAAAATCAATGCGCAGCGGACACCAGTTCCAAACATGGAATTTCATGGTTCACAAAATCCAGAGAAAATTGCAGGCTGAGAATGACACGGAATGTGATGGAAATCCAGAGAGACCAGAAATATAACGGGCCACGGACACCATTCCATGGCATGAAAAATTAGAAATCTAGAGGATAATAGGACAATCAATTATTCTTCATTCGACACGGAATCCGTCTTGTGATATACGGATTTTCGTTATAAGTAAAGATTGAAGGACTGCCGAGCAAGTTCAAATGTCAGAGGTACCATATATCTGTGGCATGGAATTTCATGATCAACAAACTCTATAGAATTACGCCAATATTCATTGGACCGCAAGTGTCATTTCCCGAACTGGAATCTTTGGCCACAAAATCGAGAAAATACAAGGTATTGCATGTATTGACATGCAATACCTTCATATGGAATATAAATGCAAGAAAATTCCATGAAGTTCATGGGCTGAAACCAGGGAACACGGCACAGAAATCAGCAGTCTGTCAGCCATTGAATAAATTTTTCATTTGGCAGCATTTTTGAAAAATCGAGACTGTGCTGTTGGGTCTTGCATAACGGTTTTGCCCCACAATGGGTGAGAAAATACCAAGAGTACTGCACAAGAATCTGTGTTTTGACACAATGGTGTTTCTCGGTCAACGGAATGAAACAAGAGAATTCTACGGAAATTCCATAAACCGCAGATGCCACTCCTTTCATGGAATTTCGATGCCCGGACGAATCCATTCTTCCTTGATACGTCATGGACAGTGAGAAATCCACTTCGAGGCATGGAATTTCGCGGTCTAAGAAAATCCAGATAACTCCATCAAAATTGGCGGGCCTGTGACACCCTTTCCTGACATGGACTGAAAATCCATGGAGTTCCACGAAAATCCATGGTCCACTCTAAATCCATTTCGTGACATGGAATATTATGGCCAGTAAATTCCTTATAATTCCAGGAAAATTCGTGGGCCATGAACACCATCTCCTGACATGGAATATATCATGGCCCACTAAAATCCAGATAACCCAGGAAAATTCGTGGGCCATGAACACCATTTCCTGACATGGAATATCATGGCCCAACAAAATCCAGATAATTCCAGGAAAATTTGTGGGACATGAACACCATCTCCTGACATGGAAATCACGGCCCACTAAAATCCAGATAATTCCAGGAAACTTCGTGGGTCATGAACACCATCTCCTGACATGGAATATCATGGCCCACTAAAATCCAGATAATTCCAGGAAAATTCGTGGGCCATGAACACCATTTCCTGACATGGATATCATGGCCCACTAAAATCCAGAAAATTCCAGAAAAATTCGTGGGCCATGAACACCATTTCCTGACATGGAATATCATGGCCCACTAAAATCCAGGTCATTCCAGGAAAATTCGTGGCCCATGAACACCATCTCCTGACATGGAATTTCATGGGCCAAAAAAATCCAGAGGACTCCAGGAATATTCGTGGCCCATTGTTCCCATTGTGCATTCTGGTTGCGAGTGGGACCAGTGTAAACCGTCACAAACCAGATTCCTCAATGGCCCATGTTCCTATATGTCAGAACATGGATTTCATTGGACCACGAGAAACCACTTTATTCCAGACTTGAAACCAGGCAAAACCATGTTAAACCAGAGGAATCCAGAACAAACCAGTCTGGTTTATCATGGGTCATTTTTACTTGGGAATACATTCCTCTCTCAACCACACAAAATCATTCTCTCTCCAGCCGCCGACGCGATCGGATCGGAAAATTTTGCCTGCGCTCGAATTCGAAATTCAACATGGCCGCCAATTGAGCCATTTTCAGTGTTTCGAATCTTTTTTGTGTTGTTTCCGACGTTTTTGCGGTGAAGCAGTGGTCTGTCCTGTGGAGCCAGTCGAGAGTCCAATGGCCATCTTTACAGGGCACCCTGTCCTTCCTGGCTTTCACAAAACATTTGGCCACAGTTGAATTCAGAGCGGCAGGCAATCTTGATGCTGCCTGAAACTTACCATTGACATGCCTCAAAGAAACAGAGTGTGCTGACGCTGAGACAGCCGAGTGTGTGCTGAGATTGTGAGACTGTGACTCTTGAGCGCATCGGATTCCGGTCGTTTGTCCTTTTCGCTTCCCGACAAAGTGAACCTTTCAGGTGGTTAGGACGGAGAGGACCCGCGGCAATTGGGAGACGGTGCGTCTCGGGTGTTGCATGCGTGACCTTAACCTGCAGGACAGACGGCTGTTTTGTTGCAAGGGGGTCGGAAATGGCCGCAGTGGCAAATCTTGTTTTTTCATTTTGGCTTCTGTTGTTTTTGTTTTTTGCTTTCGCCTCAAACCCCGCATCCAGTAATTTTTCGCTGGGGCTTGGCGCCAAGCCACCCACACATCATAAAAATCCAATTTCGGAAAATTTTCACTGGTTCCTTCCCATGATTTTTCCCATATCGCCCTGAAGGATCATGGGTCAATCTCTCTTGGTAGGGCTGTGCGAATCGGCTTTCGAATCGAATCCTGCGAATCGAATCCCAAAGGTTCAAATCTCGAATCGAATCCGAATCAGTTGTCCAATTTCGAAGCGAATCGTCATGAATCGAATCCTTTTCTTCAAATCTCCAATCTCGATTCGAATCCCACCACATGTCTCGAATCTAATATTCTCGAATCGAATCTGGCCAGATTCGCGATTTTCGAATCGAATCCTCGAATCGAATCCTCGAATCGAATCACGATTCATGCAGTCAGGGTTGTTCGTTTAAAACATTCTGTTTAAAACAATCTGTTTTAAACATGTTTTAAACAACCACGATTTGTTTAAAACAGTTTGTTTAAAACAAATTTGTGTTTTAAACGTGTTTTATACATGTTTTAAACAACCGCAACTTGTTTTAAATGGTTCGTTTAAAACAATCTGCAAAAACAAAAAAAATGCTTTTTGCTAATTTACGCAATTTTCAACATTTTTGTTGTCAATAAAACCATTATTGTTGCCTTTTTCAAGTACCATTGTCAGTAAATTGTTGCAAAATTTGCCTTGGCAGCTTTTGGAACACGTGTTAAAAAAAACTGTTTAAAACATGTTTAAAACACGTTTTAAACAGGGATGGGCAAGGTAGGGTACCTTAGAGGGGGGGTAAAGAGGTCTACGACGGGGGGGGGGGGGGTAGGGCACCGAAAGTGCAGGGGGTCTGGGGGGCGGCAGCCCCCCAGCATGGGGGGTCTGGGGGCTGTGCCCCCCAGCGGGGGTCCAGGGGGCAGCGCCCCCGGCAGGGGGTTTGGGGGACAGCGTCCCCCAAAAGCTGCAGCTTTTTTGAAAAATTAGGGGTCCTCAGATGCCATTTTACGACATTTCAGGACCTTTTTCTCTTATCCTGGAGGGTTTGCAGTCGCAATAGATGGAGCAAGGAAATAACTGTCAGACACGACTTTCTGGATGAGCTTTTTTTCATTTTACCATTTTCTGTAAATCAAAACAGAAAGTACAAAAGAAACAGAATGTAGCTATTGTGAAGTCCTGGGGTGTGCAGGGCACACACCAGGACTTCGGCCAAGGGTCCCCTCGGAAAAAGGCTAGGGGGTAACATCGGCCGAAGGTCGAGGTTACCCCCCCCCTAGCCTTTTTCCGGCAGGGGAATCAAGACAGGAATTACAAAAGAAACAGAATGTTGCTATTGAAGTCCTTCCTGGTGTGTGCAGGACACACGAGGACTTTGGCCAAAGGTACCCTTGGAGAAAGGCTAGGGGGTAACCTGAGCCAAAGGCCGAGGTTACCCCTCCCCTGGCCTTTTTCCGACAGGGGAATCAAAAAGGAAGTAGGTAGGTACAAAAGAAACAGAATGTTGCTATTGAAGTCCTTCCTGGTGTGTGTAGGACACACGAGGACTTTGGCCAAAGGTACCCTTGGAGAAAGGTTAGGGGGTAACCTGAGCCAAAGGCCGAGGTTACCCCCCCCTGGCCTTTTTCCGGCAGGGGAATCAAAAAGGAAGTCGGTACAAAAGAAACAGAATGTTGCTATTGAAGACCTTCCTGGTGTGTGCAGGGCACACACCAGGAAGGACTTCCTTTTTCCGACGGTACCCTTGGCCTTCGGCCAAGGGTACCGTCGAAAAAAGGCTTGGGGGGGGGTAACCTCGGCCGAAGGCCAGGGAGGGGGTAACCCCCCCCTACCCCCCCCCCCTATGCCCAACCCTGGTTTTAAACAACTGAGAAAAACAGACGGAGAAAAAAACGTTTAAAACAAAAAAAACATGTTTTAACGTTTAAAACATGTTTTTTTTAAAAAACACGTTTTTTTCCAACCCTGCATGCAGTCCCACAGGATAGTAAACGTGAATTTTATTGTAGGCATTGCTCAGTGACACTTGTAAGCACTGTTTGGTTCCATGTTGTGGCATGCCTACGGAACTCTGGATCAATTTGGAAATTTTGAAAGATTCGATTCGAATATTTTTCGAATCATCGCAAAATACCGAATCGAATCATTTCGAATCGAATCATTTACCTCGAATCTCGAATCCTGGTTCGAATCTTGCCATATTTTTCGAATCTCATCTTTTCGAATCGAATCTGGCAAGATTCGCAATTTTCGAATCGAATCCTCGAATCGAATCAAGATTCGCCCAGCCCTATCTCTTGGTAGACAGAATTGGATTTTTGGTCGCAGTGCCTTGTCCCTCGCCCTGGGCTCTTGTCTCTTCCAGCTTCTATTGATTTGTTGTGGAGATGTTGAGCAGAATCCTGGGCCAACTCCCACCCGTATCCCAACTTCCAAACCAAAATCGGCAAATGCTGCTGCCGGCAATTCTAAAAAATCAAAAGCCAACCTTGCTTCCGATTCTGATGATTGGATCATGTGTGATCAGTGTTCACAATGGGTACCTTTTGGGGTGGTCCCTGAAAACCGGACAGCCGGACAGGACTGCCGGACAGGACCTCCGGACTGACCCGGACAGGTTAGGTTAGGTTAGATTAGGTTAGGATAGTCTATCCTGACCTAATCTAACCTAACCTAACCCGTCCGGGTCGGTCCGGCGTTCCGGCAGTCCTGTCCGGCTGTCCCGCTGTCCGGTTTTCAGGGACCACCACCTTTTGGATCGTCTGGATTGTCTGTGTCATTTCAGGATGCGGGTGCCCTGCCATATACTTGACATTTGGGTGTAACTAAAACGCTGAACCTGCTTGTCCTGCTTGTCCTGCTGTAAACCTGCTTGTCCTGCTGGTAATGGTCAAATAGGTTAGGTTATTGTTAGATTAGGTTATCCTAACCTAAACTAACCTCACCTAACCATAACCTAACCCTAACCTGGCCATTACCAGCAGGACAAGCACGACAAGCAGGTTCAGCGTTTTAGTCACTTCCCAGATTTTGCATCCTCACAGCTGAAGTGGCTTGTCTCAGGGCCGAAATCTGCAACCTGAAGGCAGAGATGCTGGAGTTGCGCAGACCAAGGTCACCACAACCACCACCACACCCTGCCCACTCCTAGC
>JASGXE010005246.1:0-25066 GCA_030068105.1 Sinentomon sp. SZTP_YWyxl
CATTCATGCCTTCTGAGATCAAAAATTATTGTTTTAAATGGGGAGGTGAAGCATTACCTCCAAATGGGTCTCACCACCATAAATCTCGATCTTAAAATCACATTTTTGACAAAACTCGCTCCAGAATCTCTTCTGACGTGACTTACCGCCCCGGTCCGCACATGCCATAATTCCATTTTTGCATGCCAACACTGCTCTATTTTCATTATCCCTGTTTTTTATTCATTTGCATTAAACAGTTTGGTTCGAACCAACGGATTTCAGCAAAGCCAGGAAACTGTTTTCAGGACCAGGTCTCAAGAACATGATTGCATTTTCATCACCAAATTTCAATGAACTGCAGGAAATGAGTGCAGCAGCACAAGGTGAGAGGGAGGGAGAAGGGAGGGGTGGAGGTGGGGAGGGAGGCAGATGGAGGGGGATTGGTAGAGTGCATGAATGGGAAAGAGAGAGGGGAGAGACCAATGAGAAATGAAAGAAGGATGGGGAGGTGAGTGGGAAAGAGACGGAGGAGGAGAGATGGAAGAGGGATAGGGAAGGAGCGAGGGAGTGATGCGGAGAGAGGGAGGGGGAGAGATGGAGAGAGGGAGGTGGAGGGAAAGTAAAAGGTGACAAAAAATGAGCAACTTGACGCATTCAGATCTGTGAATGAAATTGATGCGTGACGTTTCCAGGGCATCACACCTTCGTTGACAAATGCCTGACTGAACTGAACCCTCGCAGCAGCAGTCAGCAACACCTTCTGGAGCTCAGTCGTACATCAGTGAGGGTGCTATACCTTCGAAATGTCACGCTTCAGGTTCCTAGATCTGAATAGTGTCAAGTTAGTCTGTGAGCGTGTGAGCACACAATCTTCAAGTTTCACACCTTGCTGTGAGGATAGTAAATCCGCGAGCATTACATGTTTTGCAAAACTTTCTGAGTTGGACAAATAATGAACACCTGTATGACCTCTATCTTTTCTTGCATTTTGCACAGAAACATCCCTGTGGGATTAACATTTCTGTTGAAAGTCAAATGATAAAAAACAAAAGATGTTCTTTGGTACCAACTTTGCCTCACTGGGGCACTCAAAACACAAAATGCATAAAAATCCAATCTGAGGTAGCAAAGGAATATAATCAGGAAATTCCCAATTAGACCCTTGTGATTTTTAGGCATAGACCTTCATTTATGCTTTGCCAGACTAAAATTTTGCAGTGCAAAACAAAGGTTTTTTGAAACAAACGTTTTTGTGCTTCCCTCGCCCACTCAATGCTGTGCTGTGGACGTCACAAAGATTGCAGTGCTTCCCTCTCCCATTCAGTGCTGCACTGTGAGACATCACAAGGGATTTAGATCTTCCCCCTCACCCACTCGGTGCTGCACTGTGACGTCACAAGGGTTTCTTGTGCTTCCTTTGTCCACCCAGATGCCACATTGTGTGATGTCACAAAGGCATCACACAGCGCAGCACTGAGTGGGCCAGGGAAGTACTAAACCTTTATGACGTCGCACAGCGCAGCACTGAGTGGGAGAGGGAAGATCAACCCTTATGAAATCTCGGTGGTACCTCTTTAGAACAAATTCCCAGTTTTGGTTCTCCGAGAATCATCGATCCTTTGCTTCTGCCAAAAATTGCCTTGGACTAAATCACAAGGGTTTTATTCAGTACTTACCTGGCCCACTCAGTGCTGCACTGTGCGAGATCACAAGGGATCTTCCCTCGCCCACTCTGTCCTGTGCACATCACAAGGGTTTTAGTACTTCCATTGTCCACCCAGATGCCACATTGTGCGACGTCACACAGGCTTTAGTCCGAGGGAACTTTTAGCAGAAGAAAGAAACAAAAATTGCCGGGGAATCAAAACTGGAAATTTATTCGAAAGAGAATAGCGGCGGCGGAAGTAATGTACTCATACATGTGAAAAATTGTGACCGTTAAAATTTTGGCAAAAACTTTATGCTGCAGAAAAAAGTTCCCCCTTTTTTAACCGAGGTCAAAATCTGACACCTCTCGAACGCTTTGTAGAGATCTGGCGCTTCAATTTCTACTGCCTGCATAAGAATAAAAAAAAGAAAAAAAAGTTTCGGAGGCAACAGTTAGATGGGGAAAAAAACATGTGTGGGTACATTAATTCCGCTGCCACTAAACCGACTTATTTTTGTGCTATGAGAAAAACTGGAAAAGTCAGGGGCTCAAAATTGGGAATTTGTTTGAAAGAGGTACCCACCTGCTTTTTGTGCTATTTGGTCAGGGAATTAAGTCATCCTGTTTTTGTGCAATTTGATCAGGGAATTCATCCTGTTTTTTGTGCTATTTGGTCACAGGGCATCCTGTTTTTTTTGTACTATTTGGTCAGTGAATTCATCCTGTTTTTGTGCTATTTGCTCAGGGAATTCATCCTGTTTTTGTGCTATTTTCTCAGGGAAATTCACCCTGTTTTTGTACAATTTGATCAGTGAATTCATCCTGTTTTTGTGCAATTTGGTCACAAGGAATTCATCCTGTTTTTGTGCTATTTGGTCACAGGGAATTCATCCTATTTTTTTGTTTGTACTATTTGGTTAGGGAATTAGTGAAAGTGTTACTGAAATTCTATTTGCACAAATGCAGAGCATCCTGAATAGGTGCCTCTCATTGCAAAACTTTGTTCCAGGTGTGGAATGCTCCAATTTTGACTCAGTTGCAAGTTTGAGTAAGGTGGTGTTGATCCAGAAATGCAATCAAATGGCAAGACATCTGTCGAAAGCTGTATCCTGTCTTGTTGTCACTTTGGGCCGGCACGGATTTATGGTTAGAAAGGATTAGCTACCTACAAAAATCATATCATTGCTTTTTTATTGTGTCAACACTAACGTACGGTCCTTCACTGTGGATTTATTTGCCCATTTGGCATCCACCACAAATGGCATCCAAGACTGCCCATTTGACATCCATTTAGCCCATTTGGGCATGATGCCCATTTGGCATCCAAGAATGGCATCAAAAAGATCACCACCACAATGACATTCCTCCAATTTCAAGTGCTCCCCTGGCACCATCCCTCAATTCGCAACTTCCCCGACATTAAGATCCATTCATGCCATCTTACTTTCTATCCATCAGAACCTCATGCAACTGTTCTACTCCATTCCCAGGGATGGGTAAACGTATAAAACCCACGTATAATACGTGACGTACGAGTATAATACGTTGTAGAAAATGTATAAAACCTTACAGGACGGGTATCAAACCACTCTGCAAAAGGCTGTGGTTCATGCAAAAACAATTTTTTTTTGGAAAAAGGGACAGTTCCCCAGACTAAGTTCACAAAGAGTGCTTCCAAGTCCAACGACAAGGAATGAACTCAGAAACTAAGTTATTTTTCTGCTCCTCAGAAGGATCTTCATAGGATAAACCACCACGGCATGGTGTTTTTGGACTTTTCTTTTTTTGATTTTGTTATCTCAAGTTAGCAGTAAGAATCAAAACACGCGGACTTTTTGAAAAAAAACCAAATTTTTAAGACTGCTAGGCCCATGCCTTAACCTTCTACTTCGTTTTTTTTATTTCGACACAAATTATTCTGAAGTTTTTATTCGAGTAGGCCCAAATTCTATTGGGCCCATTCGACATACAAACAGGTATCTGCCTGTTTGCATGTACACTGGAAGAAACAATCCAGTCGGTAGCGGGTCGCGGCGACCCGCAGCGATTTAAAAACGCCTGTGGAAACGCGGCCTTATTCTGTAGGAATTAAAGATCCTCTTCAAGAACTGCCGAGGCCAAAATCTGACACCTCCATGAGAAAGCTTTTGGTTGCAATCTGGCACTTCAATTTCCACTACCTGCATAAGAATGAAACACAAGTTTAGGAGGCAACAGTTAAATGGGAAAAATCCATGTTAATGTTTATCCCACTGCACTCATAAGTGGTTGTACAAGGTAAGACTGCGTAAACCTGAGGTGTACATATCTGAGGTGTGTATCTTTTCTACAGGGTGAATCGAATCATTTGTTAGCAGCATTTCTTTTTTTGTCCAAACAGTTTGAAAATTGCAATTACAGGCAAGAGCAATACCACTGGAGAACGTAAATAAAATGTTATCAGGTAGGTAGGCCTATGTGTGGAAAGTGGTTTAGTCTGAATCACTTTGTGTCTGCTTGAACAGTAGCTGCGAAATTAATGTACCCATGCATGTAAAAATTGCCTATGTTTCAACTTTTTCAAAATTTTTATGCTGTAGAAATTAAAGGTCCTCTTTTTGGGTGATGTCAAAATCTGACACCTCTAGCATGTTTGATTCAAAAAATGTGGCACTTCAATTTCTGCCACCTGCATAATAACAATATCTCCTGCCATGTCTGGACTCTCAATGAAGCAATTCAAAACCAATGGTGACTTCTTTTTAAAACTGCTGGGAGTACGCATAAATTTTTCATGTTCTTTGAACTTCTGTTGTTCCGACAATTCAACTGTTTCTCATTTTGGGGACAAAAAATGACCGGTTATTATCTAAACGTATTTCAGCTTCTGGGGGCTCAAACAAAAGACCCCCAAGACAAGAGCTCTGCCTTTTAGAACCTTCCCAAGGCTTTTCCCATACCCCAATCTAAGGGTTCCACACTTACGACTTACCAATTGGCTATGGTCATAACCTGTTGCGCACTCCCCTTGGGGTGCTACCTCACCTCTCCCCAAAGGACTTTTACCCTGTAGTGGTGTGGCAAGAGACTCGAGCAACGTGCATGCATATCTCAAATGATGTTGCATGGAGAAACTGCAATAATTCTCCTCTGTATGTGTCGACCAAGTGCCGTCAAAAAATTAATTTCTGGAATAAACACTTGCGGATTCAGTGTTGAAATGACCTAACTTGTTGAAATGACCCAACTACACTTTCCTCTGTTCTTAGGTCATCCAAGGTGGAAAGCAGGTCGGCATAATTCACCTGGGAACAGCAGGCGAGTCACATAACCAGGGATCAAGTGTCTTATTTTCATGCGATCCGATTGATAATCCTGCAAGCGTGTCAGGAGCCGGTGATTGGTAAGACAAACTTGAAGCTCATAAAACCATCAATTTTTTTGGAACAAAAACATATACCTAATATACAACACATGAAATTAAATTTTTGACACGTAAATTTTTTTCTAAACTAAATTTGATACAAAAATGGGCCCTATAGGAATTAAGTTTGTCCACCACTTAAGTATGGGGTTCTGCCAGGCTATCAGGTCAGGCTGTGCCAGCCTTGGTTGTAACACTATAGGTGCCTATCCTTGGCTGACAGGTTGAACCTATGGTCATGCCAGGTTTATTGGGGAAAATTATGCCAGGTTTATTGGGGAAAATTGCAATGTGCCTACTTTATGATCAAGAGTGATTGTGACGCCGTATCAGGTCAGTTAAACATTTTTTCGACTATCTAACCTCACCTGAAAATAAGGACCAAAGTTCTGACACAATAATTGTCGGATATGTGTTTCAGCTGGTGTGAAATTTAAGTGACACAATTATTGTCGTAGGCCTATATGTGTTTCAGCTGGTGTGAAATTTAAGTGACACAATAATTATTGTCGGATGTGTTTCAGCTGGTGTGAAATTTAAGTGACACAATTATTGTCGGATATGTGTTTCAGCTGGTGTGAAATTTGAGTGACACAATTATTGTCGGATATGTGTTTCAGCTGGTGTGAAATTTAAGTGACACAATTATTGTCGTAGGCCTATATGTGTTTCAGCTGGTGTGAAATTTAAGTGACACAATAATTATTGTCGGATATGTGTTTCAGCTGGTGTGAAAATTTAAGTGACACAATTATTGTCGGATATGTGTTTCAGCTGGTGTGAAATTTGAGTGACACAATTATTGTCGGATATGTGTTTCAGCTGGTGTGAAATTTAAGTGACACAATTATTGTCGTAGGCCTATATGTGTTTCAGCTGGTGTGAAATTTAAGTGACACAATAATTATTGTCGGATATGTGTTTCAGCTGGTGTGAAATTTAAGTGACACAATTATTGTCGGATATGTGTTTCAGCTGGTGTGAAATTTAAGTGACACAATAATTGTCGGATATGTGTTTCAGCTGGGTGTGAAATTTAAGTGACACAATTATTGTCGTAGGCCTATATGTGTTTCAGCTGGTGTGAAATTTAAGTGACACAATAATTATTGTCGGATATGTGTTTCAGCTGGTGTGAAATTTAAGTGACACAATTATTGTCGGATATGTGTTTCAGCTGGTGTGAAATTTGAGTGACACAATTATTGTCGGATATGTGTTTCAGCTGGTGTGAAATTTAAGTGACACAATTATTGTCGTAGGCCTATATGTGTTTCAGCTGGTGTGAAATTTAAGTGACACAATAATTATTGTCGGATATGTGTTTCAGCTGGTGTGAAATTTAAGTGACACAATTATTGTCGGATATGTGTTTCAGCTGGTGTGAAATTTAAGTGACACAATAATTGTCGGATATGTGTTTCAGCTGGTGTGAAATTTAAGTGACACAATTATTGTCGTAGGCCTATATGTGTTTCAGCTGGTGTGAAATTTAAGTGACACAATAATTATTGTCGGATATGTGTTTCAGCTGGTGTGAAATTTGAGTGACACAATTATTGTCGGATATGTGTTTCAGCTGGTGTGAAATTTAAGTGACACAATTATTGTCGGATATGTGTTTCAGCTGGTGTGAAATTTGAGTGACACAATTATTGTCGGATATGTGTTTCAGCTGGTGTGAAATTTAAGTGACACAATAATTGTCGGATGTGTTTCAGCTGGTGTGAAATTTAAGTGACACAATTATTGTCGTAGGCCTATATGTGTTTCAGCTGGTGTGAAATTTAAGTGACACAATAATTATTGTCGGATATGTGTTTCAGCTGGTGTGAAATTTAAGTGACACAATTATTGTCGGATATGTGTTTCAGCTGGTGTGAAATTTGAGTGACACAATTATTGTCGGATATGTGTTTCAGCTGGTGTGAAATTTAAGTGACACAATTATTGTCGTAGGCCTATATGTGTTTCAGCTGGTGTGAAATTTAAGTGACACAATAATTATTGTCGGATATGTGTTTCAGCTGGTGTGAAATTTAAGTGACACAATTATTGTCGGATATGTGTTTCAGCTGGTGTGAAATTTGAGTGACACAATTATTGTCGGATATGTGTTTCAGCTGGTGTGAAATTTAAGTGACACAATTATTGTCGTAGGCCTATATGTGTTTCAGCTGGTGTGAAATTTAAGTGACACAATAATTATTGTCGGATATGTGTTTCAGCTGGTGTGAAATTTAAGTGACACAATTATTGTCGGATATGTGTTTCAGCTGGTGTGAAATTTAAGTGACACAATAATTGTCGGATATGTGTTTCAGCTGGTGTGAAATTTAAGTGACACAATTATTGTCGTAGGCCTATATGTGTTCAGCTGGTGTGAAATTTAAGTGACACAATAATTATTGTCGGATATGTGTTTCAGCTGGTGTGAAATTTAAGTGACACAATTATTGTCGGATATGTGTTTCAGCTGGTGTGAAATTTGAGTGACACAATTATTGTCGGATATGTGTTTCAGCTGGTGTGAAATTTAAGTGACACAATTATTGTCGTAGGCCTATATGTGTTTCAGCTGGTGTGAAATTTAAGTGACACAATAATTATTGTCGGATATGTGTTTCAGCTGGTGTGAAATTTAAGTGACACAATTATTGTCGGATATGTGTTTCAGCTGGTGTGAAATTTAAGTGACACAATAATTGTCGGATATGTGTTTCAGCTGGTGTGAAATTTAAGTGACACAATTATTGTCGTAGGCCTATATGTGTTTCAGCTGGTGTGAAATTTAAGTGACACAATAATTATTGTCGGATATGTGTTTCAGCTGGTGTGAAATTTGAGTGACACAATTATTGTCGGATATGTGTTTCAGCTGGTGTGAAATTTAAGTGACACAATTATTGTCGGATATGTGTTTCAGCTGGTGTGAAATTTGAGTGACACAATTATTGTCGGATATGTGTTTCAGCTGGTGTGAAATTTAAGTGACACAATAATTGTCGGATGTGTTTCAGCTGGTGTGAAATTTAAGTGACACAATTATTGTCGTAGGCCTATATGTGTTTCAGCTGGTGTGAAATTTAAGTGACACAATAATTATTGTCGGATATGTGTTTCAGCTGGTGTG
This sequence comes from Sinentomon sp. SZTP_YWyxl, assembly GCA_030068105.1. Classification (NCBI taxonomy): domain Eukaryota; kingdom Metazoa; phylum Arthropoda; class Protura; order Sinentomata; family Sinentomidae; genus Sinentomon; species Sinentomon sp. SZTP_YWyxl. Next base: position 8,167 of record JASGXE010005246.1, read on the forward strand.
AAATTTAAGTGACACAATTATTGTCGGATATGTGTTTCAGCTGGTGTGAAATTTGAGTGACACAATTATTGTCGGATATGTGTTTCAGCTGGTGTGAAATTTAAGCCGCCTTCTCGCACTTCACGATGAGAAAATTTATTGCTCTTGAAATATTTATCGCTCTTGAAATATTAACGACTAGCCTACTTGTGTCCGAATAGACCTTTCTTGAAAGATAAGCATAGCAAAAAGCAACAACTGGAAAATAAAAAATAAAAATAAAATAAAAAAAAAACAAAAAAAAAAACAACCAACATGCAAACCATAAAAAAACAGATTTTTATTTGATCACACATGCACCAAAGGCTAAGGTTACAAACTCATCATATTTGAAAGGTTTATCACATTTGAAAGGTTTTGTGTCATTCTCTTCATTTTTAACACAACAGATATCAAAGTTTTTTGCGATGCATCTCTCATTTTTATCTCGTTTTTGCAGCCTAGCAGCAGGATTCATATCGTCCATGCTCCGGGGACATGGAATTGATCATTGTGCCAGGATCGGCGTGAGTGCAGCAAGAATATCAACCTTATCGAAGCATGCAATTCCAGCAAACCTGACTTATCAATCATGCGAGGAGATGGCAAAGGAGTTTCGAATGTCAACTAATGTATTCGACCCAATTCAAACTTAAAACGGGCCTCCTTCGATCGTTGGCAAAAAGAAGGGCTTGATTGGAGGCATAAAATGATGGATGGAAACACATGCTGCAGAAAAAATCTGCATTCCATGCTGTCACTCACTCAATTTCAACTCAGTAGCCAACTTTGGGTATGCCAATAATTGAATTGCGAAAATTTCATTTCTATGCACAATGTTCCCCCAAAGATATTTGTGCAAAGCAAGCATCTGCTCTGATTCAGCTTTTAAGTCGAAGTTGAGAGAGTGGCAATGGGGAATGTGGAATGAATTGTTGTGTTGTGCAATCGATTCACTTGTCCCAACAAACGTTTCCTTCAGCTGGAGATATTTTAATTCTGTGTGCATTATCTGTGCCGCATCAGCCCTCGGAAAAATAAGACACAAAAATAAAATAATGAAAATACAAATTTCTTTTTTTAAATGCTGCTTTTGCTGGTCTACTTGCAATACACACCCTAGAATTGTTCAAAACTGAAAATTTTTCTTTCTTTCCGAAACTGCCGCGTCTAATTAAAGAAATAAAAAATAAAATAATTTTATTTTACTATCATGAATAAACACACCTACCTAGCTTTCTTGTTTACGTATGCTTTCTTTACGATGGTGTAATCTTTGATATCTCATTCAGCCAAGCTGTGGAATAATGGGCCGAAATTTAAAACAGGCCTTGCTAGGCGTTTCTGTGGATACTTTGGTTAGGTTGCAAAGATCGTGAGTCTGAATGCTAACTGAAGAAAATTGTCGGGATAAAAAACACTTGGCTGCAACCATACATCAAGTGTGTCAAGTAGGTCCACTGGAAAACAATTTTCAGCTCAGACAACACAAAAAAGATCTATTCTGAATCCAGTGGATCAGTGGGAACCACGTGCAAATCAAATGCACAAGATTTACTTAGTTTCTTTTATCTGCAAAAAACTTTACTGGCACTGTGGGTGATGCCTAGTTTGTGTTAATCTTCGCTTGATTCGTAAAACTAAGGTTTGCCCAATTCATGATAGGTACAAAACTCGTACCGACCAGATCTTGTGCTGAAATCCACTCTTTTCAACAGAACCTCAGCTCAAGACACGTCCCTGACAAGTCCTTGTCATCTGGTTGGCAGCAATATGTTGTTCATGACCCATTCACCTCCTTAAAGGCACAACTGAAATCGAATGCATTGGGCACAAGTGCATTACACAATGCGCACCATTGGCTACTGAGCACCAAGAGCAAAATGACTACCTATCTTGCCAGCTTTATTCGGTGGCTGTTTGCTGTCAAGTTGGCCCAAGAAAAGGTCTACAAGTTGTAGTATAATTATGTTTTTTTATTACCTATACAATTTACAGCTCTACAATAACCGTAAGCATCAACAATAACTGTGAGCTTCAGCTTTGTCATGATGCGGACAAGCATTTCAGATGTTTTTACAAAAACAAATTATGCCTTAGCCTAATCCTTTACCCAGTCCCAAAGACTAAAACATGAGTTAATTTTCCGTTGCAGCTCCCTGGTCCACACAAACCACTGTTAAAATATTTCAAACTGTACCCAACCAAACAGTACCAACAGTGTCCTTGGTTCTGGTCTAAATTGGTGCGATAGGGATCCAATCTTTTATCTTTTTTATCCAATCTTTTAATCTTTTGATAGCCAATCTTTTAGCACCTGTGACAGCCCCTGCCACAAATATTTCACATCTTTGCTGCAGGCAAACAGAGGAAAAGGAGACCATAATTCTCCAACAAAAAAGAGTCCTGGTGAGCAAAATTTCACAACATGGCTCAGTTGAAAAACTTCAGAACTGACTTCTCGGCAACCCCTGACGCATGCAAAAAGAAAATCCAGGAAATTCCAATATATTTTTTGATGATGCAAAGGGCATTGCATTGAGATTTCCAAACGTGATGAATTCATTACTCAGTTATCTTTACTGTCCATGAAGAGAAAGAGTTGGACTTGTGTGAATGCAGCCACAACATTTTCCCAGCTCTGGTTTCTGTTGTAAAGTGGGTGTGGGGGGTCTTCTGCATGCCAAAATACCCTTTCTGTCGACATATCCATATCACATGAAAGAATGAAGCGCCAGATTGGCGGCAGCAGTCAAAACAAATTTGTGTCATATCCAAGATAATTTAGTTTAAACGTTTACCGAAAGAATAATAATTGACTGCAATTGGATCAGTTGTTGGTTTTTATGTTGCTGTTGGTATTTCTTTGTGGGGCAAAGGGGGATTCGCTCAGAATCTAATTTTCCGAATAGGATTGACCGAGGGAGGCAAGAATGCTAAGCTTACTGTGAGCACAGCACTTGTCTTGCTTACTGTGTTCAACCTTGAGGTTCTGATGCCTGGCTGCCCCGTCTTTTTGGTAGCGGTGGCAATTTTTGGCACTTGCAGATTGAATTTCAAAAGAAAAATTGACAGGTTCGTATTGGAAAGTTCGAAGATCTTGGCTTGCTGAAAACCCAAAAATGACAAATTTTGCCAAAAATGGATCTGCATCTCCCGTACTCCATTGGCTCTTCAAGGTTATATACAGGGTGTTCAAAAAGTAACTTAACAGATGTTCTTGCACTTTTCTCTGATACTTTTTCTCTTTTATCTATGTTTTCCTTCGGTGAACAGGTCTTTTGTGAACCTTGGATTACTTGGATTACTAGGCTATCTTCTATGGTACTGACAGGCACAAAGAGTGGAGATATTGTTAATTCGAGCAGGTAGACAGCAATGCTCTGAATGTCGGCAATATCGTATTTGGCGACTAAGCTATTTTCCACTTGGAAGGCACCATGAACAGGCATAAACTGCCATTTTTCAGTGACACGAACCCCCATTGGGTCCAAGAGACGCATTTTCAGCGTGATCCACGTGTGATGGTCTCGTGTGGTATTGTTGGAACTGACATTGTGGGGCCCTTCTTCTTCGAAGAGACTGTCACGGCAGCCTCCTATCTCCAAATGCTTCAGATGGAAATAATCCCTGTGCTGCAAAACAAAATGGATGAGCAAGAACTCTGGTTTATCCAGGTTGGGGCCCCCGATCATTTTGCTGTAGCAGTTCGTCAGGACCTAACCAACCAATTTCCCGGACGATTGATAGGACGAGGCGGGACAGTCGAATGGCCGCCACGCTCACCGGACCTCAACCCACCTGACCACTTCCTCTGGGGCCACCTCAAGTCTGAGGTATACAACAATCGTCCAAGAAACGTGGAGGACCTTAGGCAAAATATCACTCAAGAATGCCAGAAATCACCCCAGACATGCTGCAATTTACGATCGACGCTTGGTACAGGCGACTTCAGGATTGTATCACTGCTGAAGGACACCAATTTGAACATTTGAGATAGCTAAGTAATCTGTTAAGTTACTTTTTGAACACCCTGTATATATAAACCAACCAAATCTGACCTAATCCCCTACCCTCACTGCCTGTTGCTTGTTGATAACATAACTGCTTGATCTCTTCCTTCAAGACTTGAAAAACGTCCTTGTGCACATCCACATGTAGGTAGCTGCTCATTGTAATGTTCATAATTAATTATTAATTAGGTAGGTATTGATTTTTTTATTTATTATTTTTGAAACAGGTATTAATAAGGTTGCAGTTCGCAATACCGGCCGACATTTGAAAAATGTTGGTCTGCATGAGTTTTCACACACACTCAAGTTGGGACAGGAAGAATAGGTTAGGTTAGAGCTTTAGGCTAGGTATGGCTAGGTTAGGTTAGGGTGAGTTTAAGTACATGTACGTGTATATCAGAGAGCAAGAGTGCTAACTCGTCCAATCCAATGTCGGCAGGTATTCCGAACAGAGGGGAGGGAACCTTCGGATTGTCAAAAAATGGCTAAAATGACATTTTTTGGTTTTTAAGTGGGTTTATGCACTAAAATCTGCTGGTTCCACTGCTGCAAACAGTTTTTTGAAATTCCATGCAGTTGAGAAGTTACGGATCTAAATGCAAAGGCATCTGAATGAATTTTACGCTGTTCCGTTAATCTTTAATCTATCTTCAATTTACTCGGAACTTTTGAATTTTCATGTTCGGCAAACTTTTGAATGCTAATCTCAGCTTGGGAACAACACAGAAGATAAACATTTGCATACTTGTGTAAAAAAGTGTCCCAAATTGGCGAGAATGGTCAAAATCGGACTATTTTATAGTATTTCCAAGTTGTGTACGGTTACGTACAAGGTTGGCCTGGCATTTTCATGTCCAACACAGTACTTTTCCGGCGACAATTTGGCAGCCATTATTCAGAGCAAATTTGCAGGGCTTCCTGTCAATTTGGCGTTAGCCAAATCTTCACCTCAGTTGTCGGGCAGTTTATGCAGACTCAGCAATACCATAAGACGGCACTTTCAATTAAAAGGCAAAAATATACGAATAAGATTTGTGGCGTGTGCCGCCGGAAAAGGTCTTCTACGTGGCATCTTTCCAGAGCAGCAACAGCCAGCAGGCGGTTTAATTTCACCCTCCCCTCTTCCTGTGCATGATGACGTGTATCACTTTGAGTTGCCAGAGAATTGGTTGCCGTCAGTTTTTGGGTAATTTTCCATACGCCGCTTTTGCATAAAAGGTTCTTCCCGAATTATGTGAGGGTTCACTTCCATCGCTCAAGTCACCACAAAAAGTCTCTTGCTGTGTTGGAGTGCTTGCTCCATTTTCTCGATCTGGTGTAATTTGTGTCAACACTCGTCAGTCAACTGTCACCACTCGTCAAGCGTCTTCAGTCATCTTCGCTGTCACCTTGTTTCATCTTAGTTTGGCGGTTAGTTAGTTTAGTTCTTCTGATAAGTCTTAATGGTAGCAAGTCGTGTCAGTTCTGTAGAAAGAGCGTCTGTCCTAAGAGATGCAATAAATACGTATTTACTTTAGTTTAAAAATGATAACCACTCGTGTCCGACTCTTCAATTATCTGTGCAAATTTATCAGTGTGACATTTTAACAGTTTCGACATAGCGAATCTCAATGGCAGTGAACCCAATGGTTGGTTGGTAAACGAGAACTCGTGGTATCGCTGGTATTTCCCCTTCCCTTCCAGAGTGCTGTTCAGTTATTTTATGTCCAGAGTGCTTTATTTCGTGTTTGTCGGTTCGGCCAAATGTGGGTGCATCAGCAAACAGAAACTCGAGATAAGTGGTAAGGATTCGTGCTGGCGAATCACATGGTAGTTCGTTGTCCGTGTTTGCTGATTGACCCAAATATTGGCCTGAACTTGCACAACACATGGGATCCAATTGCAGTGAGAAATGTCAGTTTGAGTTCTCCCCTATCTGGTGTTGGGTGCGATAGATCATTCCCCATTTCCCCTTGTGAGTACGTGGCACATATGACCATATTCTCGGTACAAGTTGAAGACCCCCCCGTAAAGTTGCAAGGGCTTTTAAAAATTATGGCGGTATAAATTTCCCGCTTTTTGACGCAATAAACACAAATTTGATTCTCGTGCAAAAGTGAAGTTAAGGTTGTTGACCTTTCTAGCCAAATTCTGGCTCAGTTTTGGTGACTTTGGTGCAAACTGGAGGTCACTAGCTCCAACGGTTTAGGCACTGCAGCGATCAAAAGTTTAGCCTGAGGGGGTGTGAAATCTTGCACAGTTCTCAGTTGAAATGACCCTAAAACATGTACAAAATTTGAAGAAATCGGTTGACAAATAATTTTTTGCATGAAGGTTCCCCACCCCCCTAAGCGAAATACAAGTGAAAAGCTCTGAAAAGTGGGTAATATAATTACACAAACCTGCAGGACTTCACCATCCGAACAAACATTTCGAATATCCAAGCTAGCTTTCACTCCAATGCAGCATCATAATATCATCAATTCAAAATCACTCCATAAATGGATGGGTACACTGTGATGACTGTGCTCATCAGGAGATCATGATTCAAACATCCAAAGGCAGCACACATGCCTAATCCTAATCCTGCATATATTTCCAGCAGTTTCCTAAGACCTAGATTTTTTCGTAAAAAAACAAGTGATAAACTCAGAATTGTATTTTTTGGCCAAATTACAATGAAAGAATAAAAATAGCGACATAATTGTTGTAAGGGTGGGCTCAGGGTCCCGCAATACGAGAAGGCCAAGCATGGCCTGACCTATCCGTGGGGTGACCGTGAAGATTAACCGCTTCTTTACCACCAAGCACGTCTGTACGTCATCTTGGCCCAAATCTCCATTCCAGATGTATATGTCCGCCCATTTAAACTCAATTGCTTCTATTTGGCCTACAGAGGACGCTTCTATTTAGGCCTACAGAGGACGCTTCTATTTAGGCCTACAGAGGACGCTTCTATTTAGGCCTACAGAAGACACACGACTTGGAATGAGCCAAAAATCACAAAAGACTTCTGATATGGGTTGTTGCGTTGAAATATGGGCTCATTTCAACACATAGTTTCAGAGATCTGGGTCCTATACCAGCCAGCACATCCTCGTACGTCGTCCTCAGGTTTTGCCATCTGAATTGGATTGCTTTCTTTTGACGTTCAAAAATCTGGAAAGGCACGGGCATTATCCCAGCTCAAACTCACGATGTTTGGGCGTTAATCTGGAATGAAGAAACATTCGCTCCAAATTCTGGTGAAGAAGCGGTTATCGCTGATCCCGAGATTGTGAAGCAGGTGTTTTTTTTTCATTGAAGTAAATGGCATAAATTTACTTCTCAACCTCGGAATAGAAGAGTTCATCAGTGCTGGATCACCGCACGGAAATCGTCTTAAACTTGATTTCAAACGAACAGGACCAAACCCGGCTGTTCCTGAGAGTATTCTGAGTCCTGTATTCTGAGTCAAAAATGTGGAATGACTTTTTCCTCTTTAAGGCTTCCTTTTGGAGCTAGAGGTCTTTAAAAGTTCGTGGACAGTTAGAAAGCTTTTAGTGCGACAAAAGCTTGTTCACCTTTGTCCATGTTGGTTGTTTCATTGACGTGCGCAGGATGAGGGTGGCTTTTGCAATGCTTCAAACCATGTTCACGAGTACGACTGACTGTCAGTCATGAGAAATAGAGACTAAATTCACTAGGAAAGGCAGAATACCACATTAATAATTTCCAAAGAAAAAAGTTTTTCTGCATTTTTGTCTTTCGACTCGGAATGGTCTCAGGAACAGACAGGTATGGTTTTTCTGACGAATTTGCGGGGACAACCTGTAATCTTTTTTTTTTAAAGATATATGCGGCCGAATTCCAAAACGAAGATAAAAACGGCGGATCGCCTCAATCCACGGATCGACGAGTGGTGATATGGTTGACCTTGTCATTCGCAATATCGATGTGATTCCTGATGTTTGTGGTCAACCAGCTCACCACTCATCGATCTGCGGATCGTGACGATCCACGAATTTATCTTCGTTTTGGAAATCGGCAGATATTGTGGTGCTGATTTTTGCATAAATATCTGACCAGTGGTTGCCCACCTCATTGCAACTGACCATTGAAGAAAGGTGTGCATTCATTTGTGCAGTAGAACAAATGCAGCAACATAAAAGAGCAGATATTCGTTACCGAAAAAAAAAACTGTCCTCACTTCGCCTGAGACATATCGAAGGAAGCCAAGTCACTGTTAAACAACAATGGTTTCAAATAGTAAAGCATAGGAATAGAAATTTAAGACTTTCTCCCTTTGCTCTCTTCAATTAGGGCCTATTTATCTTAAATGCGACTTATCCATGGGAAAAACTCGTCAGGAAATTCTGGAAAAAAACATTGATTGTATTCCCCGTTGCAACTCTTGTTTATATTGTTATATTGAAAGATGCATCCGTCTGTTGAATGAGCTGTTTCGAGTTGAACCTGAGGGTGAGTTGCAATGGGAAATAGGGCTGCATGATTCTGAGAAAGAAATTGGATATGATCTTCAAAAACCCACAGGATTCTGGAAATTTGGCTAGAAACTGGTTTTTGGCCTTTCAAGATCAAACAAAAACAGCTCACAGGCTTGATCCTTGGACTGAATTCCTTCTATTTCATCCATTGCATACAGCAGATTGTGGTCTTTTGACCTTCATTGCCATTGGCTTTCGTCGCAGAAGTACTAGTAGCGGCGGAATTAATGTGCTCATACATGTGTTTATCCATTTTAACTGTTGCCTCCAAAACTATCCATTTTAACTGTTGCCTCCAAAACTTATTTTCTTCTTTTCACTCCGCAGGTGGTAAAAATTATGGCGCCGGATTTCAACAGAGCTTTCTGGAGCTGTCAAATTTTGACCTTGGATTCCTTGGAAACAAGAGGATCTTTTTTGATTTCTGCGGCATGGATTTTTTACTAAACGTGGGAACATCCACTCCTGATGAACGCTAATCAGAGGTTGTGGATGAAATTTTTGCCATTGACTTCAGTGGAAAAATTTAATCCACAACCTTGGATTAGCATTAATCCAGAGTTGATGTGGCAACCTATGGTAAAATCTGAACAGTCACAATTTTTTACATGTCTGAGTGCATTAACTCTGCCACCACTATGCAATGTCTTTTATCTTGAACAAAATTGCTGTTGGAAATGGAACAATGCTAAGAGCGATTTTCCACATTGTAGGTAAGTTGATGAGAAAGAGCTTTAGAGGCCACGCAGTTAGGATCAGAGCTGGTCATTGATTGCGTTTGGACAGAAAAGTTCAGGAAGGCGAATGGCTCATTGAACCACGAAAGGAGAAAGCTTTGAAACATCAAAAATAATCGAAAGTTTACAAGTTCAGAAAAAATAAGGCAAAAATAAAACCCAAAATAGGAAAAAAATAAGCGGAAAAGGTGGTCATAATTTCCCAAGCAGGTGACAAAACGGCCGAGAAAAGTCAATCTGCCACAAGTGCAGCCCATATTAAGTGTTCAAAATGTTATCATTTAGGTTGACATCGCTCAGAAAATCATCGAAAGTCATCAACTTCAATCCCTCCAGTGAGTCATTGTGCCGATTTTTAAGCGAAGCCCATCTTTTAGGCTGAGGAATCTTTTTTTAACGCAATTTCGTACCGATACAGAAGAAAAGGAATCCTTGACATAAAAGACGGGCTTCGTTTAAAAAATCGGCCCAATGACTTCACCAATGTTAAGTTTGCAAAAGCCAGTTACATATCTGCAAATCATTGAAACAAATTATACTTTCAAATACATTTCACTGGATGATAACTACGTGGGTCACTCCAAAAGTAATGCAAGTTGCTCCTTAAATTTCTTTGGGCACAACTTTGATTAAATGCACTTGAAAAAACCACCAGAAGCATTCTTCCCTGACATCAATGCAAATTTCCACCTTTCTTGTGCAACTGCTTGAAGCCCCACGTTGTTCTAAAGTGGGCTCTCTTTTGCCTCTGAATTGCGTGATTTTGACAAGGGTTGGATATCGTAAAATTGCAGTCATGCCATTGCCAGTTTGATATTTGGAAAAAGAAAAAGCTCGCAAGGTGAACTCAGATGTGCTTGTGAATGTCTCACAAGAACCATCTTTCTCTTTTGCCGGGTGACCAAAATTTTCTGGGTTGAATGCGATGTCAAATTTTCAATGAGCGCACTTTTCATGGATTCTTAGAGCCGCATGAGCTATTCTGATGTGGATTTTTAGAAAATCACTTTCATGCACGAATCTTTAAAATTAAACGAGTACATAGAAGGATGTTTTGGGCTAAATCAAGTGGAGTTGATACGTTGTCATCTGCAACTGCTTTTGTACACCATCAATATTTCGCTCGTTCATAATCTGATATTTTTTCTTGAGATCAAGGGTCATATTTGAAACACCCTGTACCACAGGAAAATTGTTTAATTCTTCAGGCAACACTGGGAAATGAGGGCGACTGGCCACCATGTGCTGCTTCCAAAGCGGCAGGAGTATGGTTTCACATTCAAGATAGGGATATGCCAGTGAATTGTTCCGATAGGTTTTGAATACTTTTGGAGTGACCTATGTAACATGAACATGCAGAATGGGTCAAAAATTGAGGAAAACCAAGGCCTGGGATGTTTGCACTGGCCAGATACACTCTCTTTGCACTCAAAACTTTTCAGTGTGTCCAACTCTTTAGCACATAATGTCCATGTTTTCTTGGGTGAAAGGAAACCTGCACTTGCTCAATGAACATGGCTAAAGATGCTGGGGGACACTTGTTCAATAGCATCTGAATAAGAAAAAAATTACTTGGTCACAGAAGTCCAGAACAAGTTAAAAAAATTAAGTACTTGGTCAAGCAGATTCTGTAAAAGTAAAAAAATTCCTAGTCCAGAAGTTAGCAGGTCTTCATAAAAAAAGTTCGCAGATGTGTTTGCAGCATCATTTTGCTTTTTCGTGAAGCTAACAAAATCTGAGCCAACCGCCCCACCCTCGCTACACGTAGCTTGTTGTCAACCACTGCTCAGTGTCCACCAAGGCCTATTGCTTTTCAATTTACTGCTTGCTGGCCACCTTTTGAGGCAATAAAATTTCAGCGAAAAGGTGAGTAATTGCAGCCAAAGGTTGTCGAGCACACCAAGTTGCATGCACTCAAGATATTAAGTTATGTACCTTTATTATGGAATTTTTGGTTGAAGCAAGTTAAAAAAATGTTCACCAAGGCTTCTGTGATTACCAAAGGGCATGTAGAAACTGAAAAAATGTTGTTCAAGATCCAAAAGAAATGTGGTCAAAGGCAAAAAAAAATTCTCCCCCCCCCCATTTTGTTCGCAATGTACCCAGAAACTGCATTGTAATATTTATACCGGGGAGAAGTGTTCTGGAATAGCGCTAATCCGAGGTTGCGGGTGAGATTTTCTCCATTTACTTCAATGCTGAAAATTATACCTGCAACCACGGATTTATGCTATTCCGAAGCACTTCTCTCTGGGGTTGGAGACGTCACAAAAACTGACAAAGGAGAGTCGAAACAAATGCTGGGAATCCACGGAGTTCCAATTTCCAAGAGAGAGAAGGTAAACTTCATTAACAACTTCACCGGCTGAGGGTTTGAGAGGCAATGTCCCCAAAATCTGTAGCTTTTGGTGAATTAATGTACAACCAATAATGTACCCATTAATGTGGACATGCATTATTGATTTGTTGGTCCCATGGTTGTTCTTGTGACGAATGCAGTAAAAAATAGCATTGTGCCAAGACAAACCAACAATGCGATGTCCATTTGTGACAAATATCCATCTGCAGCAGTAATGTACAGTGATAGGAACAATTACGATTCCCAAACAGAATCAAATGGGCTGTCGGACTTTTGCAAGTCTTCCTGGAAAAGTTCGAAAATGCAATGATTGGCATTGATATAGATCATCAAGCAACACATCTGAGACCGCTCAGATTTCGGAAAATTAGGTCTATCCTCGGGTATTCGCCACACAATTCTCCAGGAGAAAAGATACACCGGGGAGTCGCAAGCCTCAATAATGTCCCTCTGAATTCCAGCCGACATCGCGACAAAACATCAGCATTCTTCTCAAAAGAATGCAATCCGCATTGAATGAAACCAAATGAATTTTGCAGATACTGATGCCCATTTAACTCTGGGAGTAATTATTGCTTCCGTGGTTGTACCCATAAACCAACATTACATGCACCCATTATGGGAACAGTATTGTCTCTGTGACTGTACTCACACCTTGCCATGTCCTCCTCTGAAACTTTGTTGTTTTGCCTTTGTTATTTGGTGAAGCTTTGGGGTGTGTCTGGCCAAGGTATGGATGGGGTCACCACCTGCCCCCTTTGCCCAATAATATCAATTAGCAAAATGCAAATTCGTGCCATTTTTCCTTTCAAAGAAGAAAAACATTAAAATAAGAAATGTTGGTATCCACCTACCAAACAAAATCGCAAGGCATTAAAATCACAATGCTGTTAAAATACTTTGAATTTAACGAACAATAAATATTCTAAGGAACCACAGTAATTGCCTACCTTTTCGCCTGAGTGAAACCAGGAACAATCAAGAACCCTGACACAGACGCAAGGACGTTTTCAAAAGGGCAGCAAGGAAGTTTTCTCGATCAAAAATGCTACAGAATGTAACGTTCACCTCAAGGTCAACTCCTTTTGATCTTCATCAGATTGTCTTGTATGACGAATCAAGGTTTTTTTTGTAAAAATCCTTTTCCTCACTGATGCAAATGGATCACGACATGGTCGAAACCCCCCGGGACGTTTTGAATAAGTGCTCCATGCCCGTTTGCCCTTGAGTGGGCGTTCAACAGGAGTAATCACCATATCGTCGGGGTGATACTTGTTCTTAAAATCCAGATTGTGCATGGCAACATGGGGGCAGTGACTTCTATAAGAATGGAAGTGATTCAATTTGGCATACCTAATGTCAGGGAGCCATTCCAATTTGGCATACACTATAGACACTGAAGGCCAGGGAGCCAATTATTGCAAATCAACTTTTAGTTGGGAGTCCACGGGCCAAGAACACAACCACTTTGGTCCTGCCACCGACGACAGACGGACGGCAGTTGCGAGCTGCTGTCCCAAAGTCAGCAGGCAAGCAGAAGCACCGCTTTTTCACGTCTCTTTCAGGAAAAGTTTGGTTTCGTTTTGGCAACCTCCACTCCTGCTGCCAAACGATAAACTTTTATGAAAACCAAACTTCGAAATCATTTTTGTGACATTAAACCACGAACATGAAAGTCCAACTCCAACATCAGTTTATGAAAATTGAGAAGAACCCCCATCCTCGATACATGCGAAGAACCTCACAAAACAAAGCTGAATTGACAACCCCCCAACACATCCCCATATCACATTGTAGAACACCCTGTTCTTCAAAATAAAAAACGAAATAAAGAATGGGACCCAAATGAACAAAGAAAAAAAAATACTTTGAAATATATTGAGAACAGTCAAATAGCAATACAAAATTGATCCGTTGGTGAAATGCTTCCCAGAGGAAGCAGAGAAAAGTGTTAGAAGAAAGGCATTTTGCATCGTAATATTTTCAAGTTGCCATTAATCTACTTTACGTAGAGTGACTCGATAAATTTCTCAAGAGACGGATTACCGCCAAGCCTCGAAATTTCAGCCTTGATTTCCGCCTCGACTTCCTTCAACCTCTGACGAGTGTAGTTGAACGAGCCGTACTTATCGAGCAAAGAGATAAAATACTTTTTCACTTCCAAAACACCAGTGCGCTGCTTCAAAATGTTGACGATCTGCTTGTCTTCCGGGTGCGTACGGATGGCGTGAATAACGGGAAAGCCGAATTTACCCTCCGTGATGTCCTCACAGTAGGTCTTATTGTCTGAATACTCCTGCAGGCACAAGTTCGCGTAGTCGTCCCTGACCTGGAAATACAGTCCAATACTTTTGTAGAGCTTGCTGAGATCTGCCTTATTGCTGCTGAATAGCTGCATAATGCGAACAGCTAAACCGAACAATCCTCCCGTCTTTTTCACCGTCATCTCGACGTACTCTTCCTCCGACGGGCAGACATAGTTCTCCCGCCAATAAATCTCCATGCCCTGACCACGGTGGAGTTCCAGCAACTGCTCGCAGTAGATTAAAGTAGCTTGCGGGTGGTCTAAAGCAAACAGCTTCTCAAGACCAATGAAATAGCTGTAGTTTGCGGCATTGATCGTGTTTGCAATCCCGTAGATGCTGTGCGCGACGGGAATGCCTCGCCGCAGAATCGAGTTGTCTTCTATGTCGTCGATCATCAAGCTTGCATTGTGAAGCATCTCAATCGCATCCTGGATTATGGCAAGCTTTTCCATCGGTATATCTAGCCAATAGTTGAAAGCGTGAGCTAGTTTGGCACGGATGTTCTTTCCAGGAACCTGACGGATGTAAGTGTACGGTTCAAGGAGGATGCTGTCCTGTTCGGGTTTCCCGGAAGGACTAAACGATGAGGATGGAGTCAAGGGACATCCATTTATCAATCTGTCATCCCCCATCTTTTATATGCAGTGCAATCAATCACTGTCCTGTAGCAAGTAGGTAATCTATAAATCACCTAAGGGATATTTTAATACAAAGATGAACCTAAATGAGAATAACAAAAAGAAAAATGAGAAGGCGTAAAATATGCGGCCATATCCACCATTGTAACTCACAGTCAGCCTCAATTATTCAATATGCACATTGCCACTCCTTTTCCATTGTTGCATTGAAGGATGCATCCGTCTGTTGAATTGGCTATTGAGTTGAACCTGAGGGTGAGCTGCAATGGGGAATACGGGCGATGGTCTCTGAAGTGGTTAACATGAAAAACGTTTAAATCACTAGGTACCACTAAGATTCCTCTGAAGATGTCACTTGAGGATTTGGGAGGGGTATGACACTTGTGCAAATCGGACATTCAAAGGAGCATATTCGACCAATGATATTCAATAGTTCATGCAGAAGATCCTATTCCTAAAAATTGGACCTCTACCGAGGTCTCCTGCCAGAGAACTTTGATGCCACATTTGTGGAAAAACGAGGGGAGAGACCAATCTGGATACTTTCGATTCGTATGCAGTCAGAAACGTGCACGTGAATTTTATCACCTTCAATTTACGAACACCCTGTATACCCACATTGTACTTTTTACCAATGTGACGTTTAATTATGCATGGAAGTATAACCAACATTGCCTTTAGAAGCCAGGTCACATAGCAATCAGACAAAAACTCCCTGATCAATGAGTAATAATTCTCCGAAAAAAGCAAGCCTAATGAACTTCCTTAAGCCTAATCAACTTCCTTTGTGGCCGTAATGACCACGTCAGCATGTGCCAGAAATGCAATTGGCATGAATTGTCTGTCAAATGGAGTAGGTAGGTACCTACCTCGGTAATTAGGCTGCAGACTTAAATCAGCATTGTATGCCTACTTGATGCCCTTCAACAAATGGCCAATCAGAGTTCTTTTCGACTTGGCAAACAAACAATTCACACATTTCACACCACACTGTTGAAGTTGCCCGATAGGTTTCCAATTAGGATATTACAACTGTCAAGGTGAGTTGTTTTCAACTACCTGTTCATAAAATCAGTCGTTTATCCAAAATCCATTTCCTGTCACATGCGGCAGGCTGCGCATGTGTGATACTGCGGTCATATTAGGTGCCATACCATGGCACGAACAGGCTCTAAACACCGAAATTAAATGACAAACTTGATGATGTTCAGATCTCCGTGGCAATTTGAGGTGTGACATTTCGGAAGTATTGCACCCTCGTTGACGAATGACGTAGTTCGTCAAAGAGGGTACGATACCCTCGAAACGTCACGCCTCAAAATGCTTCGGAGATCTCAGTAGCATCAAGTTAGTCATTTATTTTCTGCGAGCATGCAATGTCCAAGTTTCCACGCCTTGCTGGAAATAAAAATGTTTTATGTGCCACAAATTCTGTGTTACGTTTCCAAGCTGAAACCACATCGTGTACAAAAAATTGTTGCACGAAGTTTACTTCCAAAAATCTTCACTTAGTGCACGTTCAAAATGCAGATCATTTTGGGATTGTGCGCCTTGGTGTGATGGCCCCTCAGCAATGTAGGCCTAGCTAACAATCTTTTAATAATTTAGGCCTGCAATGGGCAAAAAGAAAAACGATGTTTTGGCCAGCATTAGTAATCTTAATCATCATTGACCAGAACTAATCTTAATCCGTTCAAGTGAGAAAATGTTGTCATTTCTGCTCAAGAGATGTCTCCCAGGTATAGAGATCACTCCCAACTGCAAAACAGTTTGTTGTTGCTCTGCAGGCCAGAAATTTTCATCAAATTGTTCCGTTTTCCTTTTCTGAAATCGGTTCCAAGAAAAATGCTTTGAAATTTTTATTTTCTGTTTTTCCAGAGCAAACCACAAATATTTCACTCAACACCATCAGCATAACACATTGGTACAAAATTGAGTCAAAATTATGTCGTTTCAGTTTTTGCCTGGCATCACTGAAGTAAAATACCTCCTGTAGGTACTTACTGTTCCTGCCAGCATATTTTAACAGCAATAACTGGCATCCACACTTCAAAATTCACGGATATAACGGTCGTTGGAAACCATGAGTCCTTCTGCAAGATATTTTATGGCAGTTCATGTCTTCATCTCACTGTTGGTTCTTTTTTCAATGGATCTACCAATCGGGACATCAGCCGAAAATGGTGAGAACACCACTTCAATTTTCCAATAATTTTTAGCTGATCCAGCGAGGAAACTTCAACTATGAATTCCATTTCCTTCCATGGGCTGTGATTTCCTTTCATTCCATGGGCTGTGATTTCTTTTCACTTTTCCAACAATTTAAAACTGATCCAGTGAGGAAGCTCCAACCAGGAATTCCA
>JASGXE010005247.1:0-24008 GCA_030068105.1 Sinentomon sp. SZTP_YWyxl
TGTGGTGTTGGGGATGAAGGAAATGACAGGAATGATGGAAATTACAGGAAGTGAAGGAAATGACAGGAATGAACCACAAATGGTGTCCTCAATCCTTTCATGAGCTGACAAGCCATTTCCCCTCGACTTAGGCATGTCCATTCATGCGGAAGCAATCAACTCAACCTTTTGATCGAGTTAGCAGTTCACATTGGTATCATCAATTGCGAAAACACAATCGCCAGGAGCACCAAAGTGCACATTTTTATGTGTTTTTGGAATCTGATCTCAATGTGTTCATTTTGTGGAGTTTTGTGTTAATGCGATCCCAAAAACGGACAGATCATATTCTCAGAACACATTTTCTGAGATCACATTCCCACATCGAGTCTACTTTACTGAGATCGCAAAATTCTAAGAACACATTTTTTGAGATCACATTCTCACATCGAGTCCACTTTGCTGAGATCGCAAAAACGCATAAAAATGTGTTATAGTGATCCCAAAATCGGACATTATGTGATCTCATTTTTATGTTTTTTTTGTGTTCTGGATGTGCATTCCACATTTGCAGTGTACGAAGTCCGCAGAAGAAGTCTGCTTCATATAAGTCTGCTTCGAAACGCCGGCAATGTTGGTATCAAAGAACATCGAAGGTCTCACAAAATGCTCTTGGAGTGGACATCAAAGAACATCGTTGGGGGTACCAAATGCTCTTGGGGTGGGTGAGAATGAACATCGAAGGAGGTACAAAATGCTTCTGGTGGGGCCATCAAATAGCATCGAAGGTACTATGAAACGCTGTCGGTGGGGGTATCAAAGAACATTGAAGGTGGCACAAAATGCTCTTGGAGTGGGTATCAAAGAATACCGAAGGGGGTACAAAATGCTACTGGTGGAGCTATCAAATAACATCGAAGTTCCTCTGAAACGCTATCGGTGGGGGTATCAAAGAACATCGAAAGGGGCCCAAAATGCTCTTGGAGTGGGTATCAAAGAATATCGAAGGAGGTACAAAATGCATGTGGAGTGGGTATGAAAGGACTTCCTGAGGTCACATAAAACGTTGCAGAAATCTTATTTAAAGCCAGTGGTGGCAACGAGAGATTCCATCAGAATGGCCATCAAAGAATATGAAAGTTACTACAAACCAGGGGGTGCGCAATAACCAGTTTTCTCGTCGTTACGAAGCGAATCTGCTTGTGACGTCATGCGAGGATGGGAGAAATTTTGATTATGGATACGAATCATTTTTTCCTCTTACAGAACAATGGATATTGTCAAAACGACTGATCGGAATTTAGTGATTTTTAGCATGTGATGTACTGTAATTGCTGTTCTTTAATGTCCTCCCAAGCAAAACGAATTTTACAAACAATACACTGCAAAAGTGTTTGACACATTTAGATCACAATAACACATTATTTTATGGTCTAAATCCGAATATGGAATGCGAGCTGATCAGAAATGTGGTCTAAATATGTTTACTGCAAATCGATAATCAGAAAATATGATCCAAATCTGATCGGAATACGAACTTATGTGTTCTGAGCAAAAATGTGCATTTTTGCGCTCTTGATCTCTCAGACGACGCCTTGTTTCGCATTCCGCTGTCGTGTGTTGTGTTGCGCTGTTGGGTTGACAGAGAGATGAGGCGGTTGGACGGGAGTTGTGCGGTGTGGGTGGATTCATTGTGTGCAAACTGTCGGATTCGATCAGTCGGAATATGAGGTGCTGCAGAATCGGGTTATGGAATTGTGGTTTGTTTGCGGCGTGTGGATATTTCAGAGCTGCTGAGAAGAACGAAGGGAAGAAGCCAGGTGTGAGTGAAGTGTGCTTGGAGAACGTGAGGAAAGTGTTTAGAAATTAGCGGAGTGTTGTCACTGATGAGATTGTGAGCGTGGAGGAGTTTGCACAGGGCGTGTTGCGGTAATGTTGGACGTTGAGGGTCATCAGAAAGTTGATATAGGTGTCTGAAAGAGGATGTTGTTTTTATTCGGAGGTCCAGATCGGGGGACTGGGATAGAACGGACTGAGGCAGAATGGGACTGAGGCAGATTTTTTTGTCGGCCTCTGTCCACTTCTGCCCGAGTCCCATTCTGCCTCAGTCCCATTCTGCCTCAGTCCCATTCTGCCTCAGTCCCATTCTGCCTCAGTCCCATTTGCCTCAGTCCCATTCTGCCTCGCCCATTCTCCTCAGTCCCATTCTGCCTCAGTCCCATTCTGCCTCAGTCCCATTCGCCTCAGTCCATATTCTGCCTTAGTCCCATTTGTCTTTATCCCATTTGCCTCATCCCATACTGCCTCTGTCCCATTCTGCCTCAGTCCCATTCTCCCTCAGTCCCATTCTGTCTCAGTCCCATTCTGCCCCAGTCCCTTCTCCCCAGTCCCATTTGCCTCCATCCCATTCTGCCTCGTCCCATTCTGCCTCAGTCCCATTCTGCCTCAGTCCCATTCTGCCTCAGTCCCATTCTGCCTCAGTCCCATTCTGCCTCAGTCCCATTTGCCTCAGTCCCATTCTCCTCAGTCCCATTCTGCCTCGGTCCCATTCTGCCCCAGTCCCATTCTGCCCCAGTCCCATTTGCCTCTATCCCATTCTGCCTCTGTCCCATTCTGCCTCAGTCCCATTCTGCCTCAGTCCCATTCTGCCTCAGTCCCATTCTGCCTCAGTCCATTCTGCCTCAGTCCCATTCTGCCTCAGTCCCATTCTGCCTCAGTCCCATTCTGCCTCGGTCCGATTCTGCCTCGGTCCGATTTTGCCTCAGTCCCATTCTGCCTCAGTCCCATTCTGCCTCTATCCCATTCTGCCTCTATCCCATTCTGCCTTAGTCCCATTCTGCCTCAGTCCATTCTGCCTCTGTACCATTTGCCTCAGTCCCATTCTGCCTCAGTCCCATTCTGCCTCAGTTCCAATCTGCCCCAGTCCCATTCGGCCTCAGTCCCATTCTATTCCAGTCCATTCTATATCCCTGTTACCGGTACCGGAGGTCCGGGTTTGAGCTTGTCGGCAGGGTGAGGGGTGAGACAGCAGCGAAAGTGTTGAACGATTTGATGCGAGTGGAGCCTGTTGCTAGTTGATGATGCGAAAATGGACATGGTGTGTATGGGGTGGGTGTTGGGGTGAAGGAAATGACAGGAATGATGGAAATTACAGGAAGTGAAGGAAATGACAGGAAGAACCACAAATGGTGTCCTCAATCCTTTCATGAGCTGACAAGCCATTTCCCCTCACTTAGGCATGTCCATTCATGCGGAAGCAATCAACTCAACCTTTTATCGAGTTAGCAGTTCACATTGGTATCATCAATTGCGAAAAACAATCGCCAGGAGCACCAAAGTGCACATTTTTATTGTTTTTGGAATCTGATCTCAATGTGTTCATTTTGTGGAGTTTTGTGTTAATGCGATCCCAAAAACGGACAGATCATATTCTCAGAACACATTTTCTGAGATCACATTCCCACATCGAGTCTACTTTACTGAGACCGCAAAATTCTAAGAACACATTTTTTGAGATCACATTCTCACATCGAGTCCACTTTGCTGAGATCGCAAAAACGCATAAAAATGTGTTATAGTGATCCCAAAATCGGACATTATGTGATCTCATTTTTATGTTTTTTTTGTGTTCTGGATGTGCATTCCACATTTGCAGTGTAAAACGTCGTCCTTGCGCTCTGAAGATAGGCTTTCAGACCGATCTTCGCGCAATAATCACCACATCTTTTGGGTGCCCCATTTGACTTTAGGGTTTATCTCCCGGGTTGAAGTAGCAACCTGCGATGTTACTCTCTCACGCTTTTTCGATTCACGCTGCCACATGATTTTTTCGTTTCAATGCTGGTTAGAATGGGCTGAATTTGAGGTTTTGATCATTTTTGATGTTCGGTTGTTCGTGTTCAGCATTGGCGCTAAAATTTCAGTTTTTGCAGATATTTGAAAATGCAGTGACACTCTTGGAATGCAATGACACTCATGGAAAACCCAAATTTTATGTGGACGCCTTGCGTACTCGGGGTTAGTTTCGGGTTGGTTATTCCATGGTTTCTGTAAAACTATGACTTGGTGGGGGGCGTTTGTCAAAAATAATTTTTTTGTCTGAGGTGAAATTTTTGAAGAGGTAAAATTTTGTTGCACGTCTTATTTTTCTTGTGGGCGTCCCCCCGCGCCTCCTACAATTTAATCACTTGGGGCAAATGTGAGTCTATACTGTGGTTTTTGCTTTTTCCTGTGATAATTTGCCGGGATAGAAACGGGATGACGCTTTCATTGCATTTCAAACTTCAGGTTACGAAACCCGTCAGGTGACAGATTTGGGTTTCAGGTTCAGCAATCCATTTAAATCCACTCTGACTTCATCAGGGCTGTACAGAGCGCTCGCAGGAATGTTTGCCGATATTATTTCCAGTTATTTCAATTCTAAAATAGTCTCGAATTTCTAAACCGGAGGACAAATTTCACAGTTTGATCCCAAAACATTTTGGGAAGAGTTCAGAAATTCAGTCAAATTAAGTGAGATACTCGAGACAGAGGTTTTGAAATTGTAAAGTTGTTCATTGTGAGTTCACCTTTCATGGTGATTTTACCAAACCCTTCCATCGACTTTTTGCGGAAGTTCCTGGAGCAGCAGGATTAGTCACCCAAAACGTTTTCAAATATAGTCCATGATTTATGGCCACTGCCCGATTGGACTTCGAACGGGCCGCATCGACTTCCAGATTTCGGAAGCATCGACTTCCAGATTTTTGTGCGATCCAGCCGCTTTGGACTGGGTGGCACTTTGATTGAAAATTTTCAAGCACCCTCGCACTGCCGCACTTGAAAATCTCTTTCCGTGCAACACATTTTATTTCCTGTCCCAAAGCAGCAGCACATTCTGCAGCAGGAAGTATGTAATGTCTTCCTCGATCCTCGCGTGACGTCACACGAGTCATTCAAGGCCACACGAATGAAGAGCAGTCAGCTCTGGGCGTTCTGAGCACGACCCTCTAATATATCTTATTTATACGACCTGGTACAAACGTCCACAATAGAGTTCGACAAATACCATCCAAGGCAGCTCAAAACACCCCTGAGGATGTTACTAAGCCATGCTAAAAGCTTTTTGATAGCACTGTTATGGCAGAATAAGATAACGTGCTCTCAGCAATCAAATAACGTTGATGAGCTTTGTCACACCCATTGGAAAGGGCATAACACGTTCTTAGAGAGGAACACGTGAAGCATTTTAAGGTCACCCCACTTGATGGTTTTTTATAAGGCTTTCATTTGGGGTTCTTTATAAATGCCTTTGAGGTTATCCGTATTGTTACATTTTCAAAGAACCTCAAAGGCCTAACTTACCGCTGCTTTTTTCTATGAGTGTATTCTCACGAGGAAGTCAGCTTACATGGGCCTTGATGGTGTGTCCATCTGCTGGTCAAAGGTCCATGTAATCCTCATCAAAAGTCTTCGAACATTGGAGTTCATGATAAACTCAGACGCCATTTCGAATCATTGGTAGGATGCGCCGTAAAACTTCAGGACACTCCTGTGAGGCGTGAAGTTGCACTATGCGCTGTTGAAATTAGATGGCCGTTGCTATAACATGTCCTGTAAAATATCTCAAATGTTCGAGGACTGTTGGTAAGCTCCTTATATTTAACTGAACGAACCCAGATTGTTAAGGTTTGTGACCTACTCTCTGATAACCTGCCCGTAACTACAGGAGTGCACCAAGGTAATATTCTGGTGCCCTTACTTATATTGATTTTCATAAATGACACAGCAGGCATTGTTAATTCCAAAATAAGCTGTTAGCTAATGACTGTCTCATTTCCTGAGAAATTGAGAGCTCATTGGACTCAGAGAGACTGCAAGCTTATTTGTCAGTAATTAAAGAGTGGCGTTTGGCTTCTTCCATAAAGCTAAACCCGACGAAATGCTCGCTAATTCAGTTTTGCTGGTGTTTGATTAATTTCAACACTTCTATGTATCTTCTGTAACCAACCATCATCCCGCAACCAACAGACCGAGTAATAATTTTTGACGACAGACTTGAAATGTCGAGGCAAATTGCAGCTGTATCGAAAAAGCAAACAATGCTCTGTACTTAAGGAACTTTAGTAAGTCCCGTTAAAAGTCCTGGGATTGCCTATTTGCCCTAGTTAGACCCATTTTCTCCTATTTAGTTTGCATATGTGCGTCGTTTCGCAGGGGCAAAGGTCTTGCTGAAATGAAACACTGACAAAGCGTAGGTCAGTTCCACGATTTCTCCTGGTACTGCCCCTGATAACAAACGGCTGTGCTATTTTCGTGGAGAAATGCCCGCGTGTGATGTGTGTAGCGTGATTTTGTTTCTTGCAGGGGCAAAAGTCTTGCTGAAATGAAACACTGGCAAAGCGTCGGTCAGTTTCACGATTTTCCTTGTTCTGCCCCTGATAACAAACGGCTATGCTATTTTCGTGGAGAAATGCCCGCGTGTGATGTGTGTAGCGTGATTTTGTTTCTCGCAGGGGCAAAAGTCTTGATAAATTGAAACACTGGAAAGCTGAGGTCAGTTTCACGATTTCTCCTGGTACTGCCCCTGATAACAAACGGCTATGCTATTTTCGTGGAGAAATGCCTGCGTGTGATGTGTGTAGCGTGATTTTGTTTTTCGCAGGTGCAAAATCTTACTGAAATGAGACACTGGCAAAGCTTCGGTCAGTTTCACGATTTCTCTTGGCACTGCCCCTTTCTTACAAACGGCTATCATTCACTCTCAAACGGCGTGGAGACTATCGAAGGAAATGCAGCGTGTCCGTAATGATATCTCAGCTTGCGGTTGGCCGAAGCTGGTTGCCAGGAGAAAATGTCATCTTCTGCCTGTTTCGAGAGCTTTGCACGACCGTGTGTGGGGGGTGCCTGTTTGAGTTTATTCAGCCTCCCTCATTCTATGGCAGGCATACCACACTTTTAAGATAACACCCCTGCATTTTTTAAAATAGATTTTCTTTAATTTTCCTTTCTCTCACGTGCAATCGCCGATTGGAATGTAAAAATGTTCGGAATGTAAAAATCGGGCACTTTTCCGAGAAAAGTGCCCGTCAGCGCAGTGGTTGAATATTCCCCAATTTGTTTAACTCTGCTGCCTCCTGTCAAAGCTGTAAACGTATTTTCTATTTCGTTGGACCTCACCCACCAGCCATAGAGGACAGGTTACAGGTAAGAGAAAATGCCAGCGGCTTGTTAAAAATGCCTCGACTGTAGACCGCTCTTCAAGCAGGTTTGTTTTAAATAGCGTGAGCCCAATGAGAACGCACGGGGGCCTGATCGCATTTGTCACTGCTATTCGAGTTTGGCCAGCCAGATTCCACTGGAAACTCCTCACCACCCAAACGGCCAGATGTGGAGACATCAATGTGCGCCGATGCTTGAAATACCCTGCAATAAAGCCATACGCGCCATGGTAACTCGGCCGGATTTCAGAGAACCATAAAATGGGCACAGTTATGTTCCCGGTTAACCAGCCATCATCAGTAGCCAAGGAAAAAACAGCAGCCATGAGTTTATTCCTAAAATGGATGAATAAAACAGGTTTCCTGTGCATGCACAATCTATCTAATTTTGAAGCGAGTTAGATGGGGAAGTTTCAGAACTCAACATCGTGCTCCCAATAACAAGAGCATGCGGGGCGCTTACTCCACATTTGAGCTTCGTTACAGGATGTTCGACCGTGAAACTGGGACACTGGATGAAATGAACTCTCGAGCATTCAGCGAATATTTCCATCAGGCTAAAAACCACCTTGAACCAGATTAGGCGAAATCTGGAGTCATTATCTGAAACAGGTCGGATGACACTGTCATCAGGCATAATACCTCACTCATGTTGCTCCAAAAGTTTTTTTCAATCGGTCTTTCCGTAAAAACAAAATTACCACCTTCCAATTAAAAAAAAAAGATTGAAAAATGGTGAAAAAAATGCAGCTTTTGAAATCTGCAGCGGATTGAGAAGGAAGCAGAGCGCAGAATTCTGCAATTAGAAATACCAACGAGTCCTGTAGTATTGCAGCAGTCATTGTAGTTACCGCTCACTCGAAGAACCTACCAAAGTGGGACAAATTTTCTCCATCACGGGTATGTGTGCGTTGACGTCATCACACGGTATCGAATGGTTTGATGCTGTTCATTCCGCGTGGGCGAAGTAGTTGCTCAAAACAGTACTAATTGGTCGCAGTCAACTCTTGCGAGGCCAAAACTCTTCCAGGGCACCTGATGGGCCATCATATTCATTCTGGTAGAATTGTACGCGAGGGAGAATAATTTTCAAATCCTGTCGCTTTGCAGTGGAAAGAAAAGCTAAAAAGCTAAAAAATGTTTTCGCCGTTTGGGTATTTTTGCTGAAATGATGAAAAGTTCGCAGGCTGTGTAAACAATTTCTTGGTGAACGGAAAATAATCAGTTCAATTGCAAAAATAAAACAATCATCAGTTTTCTTGCTAAAGAAACACCCAGTTTTGACCATAGCCTAGCATTGAGGATATGGAATAAAGGGACGATGGGAGAATGTTAAATGTGAAAATAAAAAGACATACCTATTACAATCGTGTGGTAACATCAAAATCCAATCTCAATAGCAAAGAAAAACACGGTGAGGTAAAGTCTTGCGTGCTGTCTGCTTTCCATGTTGTGGGTGTCTCCAGTTACTTATGCACGCGAAATTAGGGGAGCATGAGCGATCCTAGGAATTCAGAACGAAACGTGTATCTCTTCAGCAACCTTCAGTTTTTGTAATATGCCGATATTTGGCTGCTATCCGCTTGCTACAGACCTGCAATCCCATCCTTGATATTCCTCACATGTGCCGAGTACAGAGCCCTAATGATGCAGACGAAACTGAACGACGTGACTTCGGATTTAGGCCATTTGCGATGGGAGAGAATGACGCCAGTCTGCTGATGCAGCTTAGAATTATTCCAAGCGTTTTGGCATCCCAATTGTGTAGGAGCACAGGTGATGTCGAACAGACGCAAGCCTGGAATCCGTTTGCAAAATCCGTGATGAATATGTTAATGAGTTTACAGGTGTAGGTGTCACCGAGGACACAGGTGGGCGGCAACAGAGAGTCGAGCGTTATTGCTCAGGTGTCAGCAGCGTTTTGGCTTTAGCAATGCCAAACCTGTGAACGTTTGTTGGAACAGCAGAGGTCGCTCTTTTTGTGGTGGCTTCTTCGACAACCTGGTGCGTTTCGTGACCCGGTTACTGCCTCGGAAATTTTGATTATTGTTTTTATCGGAACATCAGGTAAGTTACCTGTTCTTTGACTGGGCTATCTGGTGGATTTGTTTGCATGTTTTCTGTGCTGAAAATCGTAACTTTCACCCTGGAAAAAATTGTCGGAGAAGGTTTAGCAAATTTTTAAATGTACGAGTATATGAGAAGAAACTAAATCGCGTAAACAAGTGCTGAGAAGTTCCTTTCATCAGTTTTAACCTCGGCGAGTAAAAAGTATAGTTATACTGTTATACGATTGCAGTATGTGAATGTTACGATTATCTAATCAGTGAAAGGATTGCAGAATATTTGTGGAGTTGCTCCTGAATGCTAACACAAAAATGAAAGAATAATTTTTTCGAAAACCCACCTCCATGTGAATTTTATACCAAGAAGTGCCCGCCATTCATGGGTCATTTTGGATTCCGTAAATCATATACATTCAAAACCATTGAATACGCAGAATCGCTTCCCCATACCACTACAAACAAAAATCGAAAAACGTTTTTATGATTACGTTTTTTCCGAAGATACACCAATGGGCCATTTGGGAGTCAGATAATCAAAACCGTCCAAGCAACTGAAATTTGCATTGGCCATTTTCTGGACTGAATCAGACAATGATACGCAAGATCGAAGTAGCAGGTGATACCACCACGTCGAAAGGTTGCAAACGCCTAGTTAGGTACAAATTGAAACCCACGAACATCCTACCGCACCTCCAGCCTTGCAAGCAGCATTGAGAACTACAATGATCTCAAGCAATTCCTTCGCACAAGTGATATCGTCAAATACCAACTTAACTGTCACACAAACATAACGGTTTCCCGTCTGGTGGCCTACAAAGACATTGTAGCCAACACAGGGGGCAGGGACAACCGCATTGTTGTTTTAGATACAGTTGAGCAAGAAGTCCCAATGCTTAAAGTATTGACCAATCCAGCTTTTATGTAGACCACCAGGCACACTTCTACAACTATTCTCACGCGGTCACCAAGGCCATTAGGACATAGAGTCCAAAAAGATACCGCGACGCAAAAGGATATACTTATCCACGCTGCATTGCCGCCTGTCCTGTATCCGGTCTCCCAAAGATTCGCAAGAATCGCGCAGACCCATCCACGCGTCCAACAATCTCCTGTCAAAAGGGGCCTTGTACAACCCTGGCTGTTCTTAAAAGAAAAAATCAGCATATCTCCGTTATATACAGTGTGCGTACGCCATCGAACAGATCGTTTGTCCTCCACTCAAAACGGTGGGCGATTTCAAGCTATTGTGTAGCATCGAACAGATTGCACAAAATCTAAAAATACACATAGATCAGACCCACGAGATATTAGCCTCTGCATTTCTTCTAAAAAACAGTCCAGAATCTGTAGTGATGAGTATCCGTATTTCGTGTTGCAAGACTGGTTCTGAAGGGTGGTAGATGGCGCCCCAATCGGACCACCAATATCTCTGCTACTTGGAAATACTATAAAAAGCCCCCATGTGCCATTTGGGGTCCGAAAAGAAATTTATCCAAATCGATTAAAATTTGCATGAGCAGTGTGTCATGCAGGTCAAACAAAAGGGAAAGAATATTTTTCCAGAAATATCACTTTTTGGCAAATCGTCGCACTGGCATGATAAAAAAAAGTGTTTGGATGATGGAAGAAGCAGGTGATACGATCACGTTAAGAAGTTAAGAATGCAAACTCACAAAATAAATTTCACAGAAATGATCTTCATCTTCACGGAATGGATCTTGATCATCGCCGACCGAAAAAACATTTGAAAAGGAAAAGCCACTCAAAAGATTTAAGCCCCCTCAACGGACTATCAGCGGAGCTCAATCCTCAGGGCGTGGCAATGCAAACTCTGACTTTTTACCCTTACCTAACTGATCTGGCTGGTTGCAGGACTACACAGGTTATGAGCACGACGCAGGAACGTTCTTCACGTCGAAAGCTTTTGCGCTAACTGGTGACAGGACGTTTTCTTTTATGCAAGTAAAGATCTGCGCTTGTGACCTTCCGATAAAATGAGACAGTTCGAAACAACGAACTTCTGTTAGCAAGGAGATCTATAAGACGTGTTTTTGATTCTCCTCAAGTTGCAGAGTGAATGTCATGGACAGGTGGTGGTTGCTAAGTTAATCTAGAAACTACTCCATGATAGCTCTGCCATTGGGGTGGGCCAGGAATTGGGAACAAAAATATAATAAAGGCAGGAAGGGTGTTTCAGAGATCGTATTCCAGCTTTTGCTGTCGGGTATGGTGACCAAGTTGTTATTGATGCTCAAGGCAAAATTGAACTTCTGAACAAAAGGTTTGTTGCGGTCTTCACTTGCGATGGCCCTCCAGTGTTTCTCAATGGGCCTTTTTCCTGTCGTCAGGCAGGCCTATTATTACCTGAGGCCATGGTTGCCAAAATAACAAAAGCAAATGAAAGCAAATCAGGCTGAGAATCCCTCTTCAATTAGCATAAATTTTTTGAAGTTGTTGCCTGATATCTTTGCTAAATTCCTGTACTTTAATTTTCAAGCTTGTCTGAATGAAGGGGACATTCGATCTGTGTGGAAAACCGTACTCGTCCCAGTATTCAAGAAGGGGAACCGGAGTGACCCTGCAAATCACAGGACGATTAGCCTTTTGGATACATGCTCCAAAACGTCTGGAACCGTTTTTGGAAAAGCATACACTTTCACACTTTCACACTGTTTTTGGAGAGCATACACTGGGTAAAACTCAAAAAATTCGAGGGTTTGGAGACGACTGTACAAGGAGGTTTTTCTTACTCATCATGGCTGCCTACTCGGAATGGCAACTAATAATTTCTCAGGTCGAAGGATAAATCTTTCCTGGATATTGTCGGTAATGTAGCTTGACGGACAACTAGTAAGTGCGTCTCCGTAAAAGGACGACATCAATCTCCCGAGCTGCTCTTACGCGAAAAAACTATTGGTAGCTGATTTTGATCTGGGGCATTTGCACCGGACGTTAAAATAGCAAATGATGGTATTTATCTTCCCTTTCCAGATCCCAGACTCCACGATGCCGAAAGTTGAATACATGGACTTCATCGCAGAGCCCTTCGGCTTCAGCAATACCTCGCAAGCAATATTTACTGACAAATGGTTCAACGAACTTGAAAGTGCACATGAAACCAAGTTCTATGCAGACATGCTAAAGAGGACATGGCCACTACCCGTCATCTCTGTGATGATATATCTGTGGATATGCACTGGACTGAGGGCAAAGATGGCAGACAGGAAACCGTACAAACTTAAGGGCATATTGATAGCATGGAACTTGATGTTGTCCGTCTTCAGTACGGTTGGAGCCTACAGAACCTTCTTCCTCGCTCTTAAATTCTACAACTTCCACGACTCCTTATGCCACGCCGAGTAAGTTAACCCATTAACATGAGCATACTGTTTTACAAATTCCCCATAGATAAGTTAAAAAAAGTATTTCCCAGAAAGTTCATTTTTCATTAAAAGAAGAGGCATCCATCTTCATCCGATAAAACAGTTTGGAGAAAATACGAACTTTGCGAAAATAGAAACTCCGGAATGATCTGCTGCCATACGAATTTAATCTTTCCAAACTATGATGACCTACGCATGATTCCATTCCTTGCGGCGCCGATTCCCCTTGCATTGGACAAATGGATTTCGCAATCAGGGACCATGTATCACAACAAAAATACTCCATGGCATAGAGAGTGATTGATAGTGATCTTTTGCGAATACGGGCATAGTGTTGTTTGCGTTCGTATTTGACGAGAGCACGCAGGCTGTCAGTTTTCCCAAAATTCGACATCATGTTTGAAATTACGTAACGTGTTTCTTTTTTGGTGCACAAAAATTGGATTTTTACCTCGGACGGATTAGAATTCAAATCCCGGCACTTGCAAACTAACGCATAACCCGCAATTCGATAATACTTGTAGTTGAAAGACAGACCACGCCGCTGTCGTGGTTAAAACAGGCAATTATTGGTGTCATTAACGATGCTAGTTTTCTATTATTTGTGTTAAACTTATTTCATTACCTTTAATGGCTAAATTGCATTAACAGCTTGATGCTTAAAGGCTTAATCGTTCAATAGCTTAAGGCATAAACATTAAGTCATAAGCGAAAACTTGAAGAATGAAATTCACGGAACACTATCGATGCCGAGAAGGAGTGATAAGGCATGAGCCTCCACACTGCATGGCCACTACTCTGGTAGGTTTATTATGGCCTTTCATGGTTGATATGAGGACCACTTTGTCCAAGGCATTTGTCCACAATTTCCAACTCGTTGCATCTACCCGAACCCCAGTGCAGTTGATCACGGGACGCCTAATAATTAAGAACTTAATTTTAATTGTTTTACACCTCCTGTAGCACCACACTTCCAAGTAGCCTCGTTGGAGTTTGGGAATACATCTTCACAGTATCAAAACTCCTCGAAGTTGGCGACACCTTACTCTTGGTACTGAGGAAAAAACCGTTGACCTTCCTTCACGCCTTCCATCATTCTACCGTCATGATATTCGTCTGGTACGCCATCGGAGAACAGTGCATGGCGTGCACGCTCTACTTCACCGTCAATCTCTTCGTCCACTCAATCATGTACACCTACTATCTACTGAAGGCGATTGGAGTCCACCTACCGAGATATGTTTCAATTTCGATCACGTCGCTGCAGATCCTTCAGATGGTTATCGGATCGTACGCCAGCATCTATGGATTTGTCATGCATCTCCGTCAGGTGCCTTGCGACCTAAAGTTCTACACAAGCCTCCTTTATTCTTGCTGGTATCCGGCATTTTTCATTCTCTTTTCTAACTTCTTCTACCAGACATACATTGCCAAGCGCCGATCGCGGAAGGTAGAATGAAAAACAGGCATTTGAATGCATTATTTTTAATTCGAAGCATGATTGTCGAAGATGCAGTAACGAAACCGTTTTGTCTGCGAATAACATTCAAATTTCTATTGCATTTTCTTTTGAGGTATTTTATGCTGCTTTCACATGCAGGCTTTTGAGGAAGGTTAAGCAATGACACCTCAATTGAGCCCAATTGTATTCTCGTCAAAATTGTGGTAGAAAATTTGAGCACGGAGTGATTTGAAACTATCATCGTCATCTATCGTCGGGGAGATGGAGATGGAGGAAAGCTTGCCTCAAACTAGCCATGTAAGACTGGATATTGTTTTCAATGGCGATATTCACCTCGTAAAACGGAGGCAAGCCTTACCTCGACTAGATCTCACCTCTGTTCCCCTCTGTTCCCCTCACCAACCGCAAGTTGAGATATTATTGCGGACACGCTGCTTTTCCTTCGATAGTCTCCAACGGCGTTTGAATCCATTGATAGCCGTTTGTTATCAGGTGAAGTACCAAGAGAAATCGTGTAACTGACCTACGCTTTGCCAGTGTTCCTTTTCAGTGTAAGACTCTTGCACCTGCAAAAAACAAAATCACGTTACTCACATCACACGTGGGCATTTCTCCACGACAATGGCATAGCCGTTTGTTATCAGGGGCAGTACCATGAGAAATCGTGATGCTGACCTACCCTTTGCCAGTGTATCATTTCATCAAGACTTTTGCTCCTGCGAGAAGCAAAAGCGCCCTACACGCATCATAACCTGGCATTTCTCCACGAAAATAGCACAGCCGTTTGTTATTTGGAGAACAAACCTGAAGACATTATGAGAGCGTTTCAACGACCATATTCCTCGTAAAAATTCACACTATTTCACGTCATAAAAAGTCTACCAGATGTCGAAACCGTTCTCCATAAATCACAGAGCGGAGCACTATTTTTTACGAAAGGAATTTCTGGTAGAGTTAGACCTGAACACTGAGACAGACTGCTGAGCTTGACGATGTGATTCTGCTTTGATTTATACGAATAACACCTTTGCAAGGATCTTTATGGCAGCATTTTATTCGTTTCATGTTTGCAATAATTTTTAAAGCCGACGTTTAGCAGCCGACATTTCAACATCATTGTGAGCAATAAAATAATTGCTACTTCATTTTTTGCAATGGAACAAATTTGTTTCAACCCTCATTTCAACCAATGTCGGATTGAGAACCCACATGCTCTTGTTCAGTACAGAACCTGCTGGGATACGAAGATCACTAGTGATCTTGGGCGGGGTGAAAAATTCGAAAAGTATCGGGCCTCTTGTGCTAAGTTCGTCCGTTTACAAAACCAATCTCAATCGTTTATTCACAAGGCAACACAAGCGCAGGACAAACACATCAGATATTTCAGGTATTGAGCTTGGTTGTCCTCCTCAGGCCGCGTGCAGTCATGACACGTCCCCAGGTACAATCTCTCCTTGATCAACGCTCGTATTGCATGAACAGACCACAAAGAGTCTGGCAAAGTTCTGGACGAAACCCACGCGAGAATTTTTGCAGTTGTCCCGCTGATTTAAATCAATACCTTTTCTCAAGTCCAAGCTCAGTGACCCAAAGTTTCGGAAGAAAAGCTTGCTGGTGGTGATAGAAACATGTTATGCTGACATTTATTATGGGAAACCTCAACTTCCATTTTGTGTGTATGTGTGGACGTGAGCACGAACTTAGACATGTAAAGAAGGAATAAATAAGTTTATTTATCAACTTACCGTGATTTTTATTTAATTCCCAGCCTGAGTTACGATGTTTTATCCACACGTTATTGAATGGCAAAAAGTTGGCATTTATTCGAAAATTGATGTTCATACCGTTATTTATGCATTGTTTTAAGGCGCAACGAAAAGCGTTGTGATGGGATTGTCCTCCAAGGATTGATCAAGGTGTCAAATTTGTCCAGGCATAATACAAGAAAGCTTGCAAGCAGTGTAAAATCTTCGTTGTCCTTCCTCACTGTTTTCATATATCGAGCGAAAATTGGCAACTGAATACAAATGCGTTGCAAATTCAACAACTTTCATCAACAGACTTCAGACCTTTTGCCACATTTTGACAGAAGTAAGACCGTTTCTTTTGATCGTCCTTCACAGCTGCCACCCATTTGTTGAGCATTTTCTAGCCAAATAGAATTTGCCAAAAAAAAGAAATTGCCACTTTTGGATTTTGTTGACACATTGCAGGATATGCGATATAAGACACCAACGATTTCGTGAACTTTGCGCGAAACAAGAAACCCCTCCCATGAAAAACCTTGCATGGTTGTGCGAAGATTCTTGCTGCGACACTTCTTGAAAGAGTGTTTGAATATTGACATGCATGATTTGTTTCGGGTGTTGCTGCAGTCCGGAGAAGAACAGAAATATATCGTGATTTATTGAAAGGGCTAGAAAGCATTTTTCATCGATGAATATTTTGAAGACAACAACGGTTCGAACGGAAATGTGTCAGCTTAAAGTCAGATTTCTAAGTACATACACCTGCAGAAATAGGATATCGATATGAAAATCGATCCAAGGAATCATTCACTTAGCTAGAAGAAGCCTCGAAGCCGGAAGCACATTCACACGTAAGCTAGAAGAATCCTCGAGAACCAGAGATTAGAAAATGACTCGGCCAAATATATCTGTCACGTATAGAAATCTGGCGGTGACATTCGTACAACGAGGTCATCATTCACTCTTACACAGCAGTTTAACAAACGCATCGCACGTATTGAACAGGGAAGAATAATTGTGATAGTGGTTACAGATTCGATGGTTATAATTTAACATCAGGGATAAATGTTAATGAAGTCACACTCACACTTACCTCGGATACATGAGGCCCGTATCAGGAGGTCCTCATTTTCTCTTGTACATATTGTCGTTGATAGACGTATCATTTCATTGGAACAGAGTAAAACGACGAAAGGTCGGAATTTAAAGTCTGGGATCAGGTAGTTTTTTATGAAGTAACACTTATCGGTACCATGAGACCCGTTCCATGAGGACTTCATTCTTTTCATGAACGCATCATTTTCATTGTGGCGACAGATATTGGAAGGTTGGAATTTGACCTGTGGGATAAACATTAAAGAAGTTGATGACCATCAATCACTTCAAGGTTGATGATCATTTAGAAACAGGCCATTTCAACATGATAATTATTGTGATATCTCATTCTTTGTTAGGCAATTTATGCAAATACGAATGTCATTGCCTGTGTTCTGCAGCGAGGTGCACAATCTCCAGGAATGCCAGTATCGACTCTCTGCTCTGGCACGCAATACCAAATGAGAAAATCGTCGACATTACATCCAGAGAAAAGTTTTTTTTTTCTGTAGAACACTTGCAATATCTTACGGGCTAATGCTAGCGCGTGGCATAGGTCTGACAAGAGTGTAGTTGAAGTCATGCTCCGCACCAAAGACATGGCTGTTTCATCCAAGTAGCGCTATCGTATTATGGATTTCTAAACGTAAGAAATTTAAATTTTTTAGACCGACATTTCGTGAAGTAATCGGCGGTAACTGGTAGAGCTTTAACATCACAATTCTTGAAGACGGCACAACAGCATGAATGAATTTTCGTAAGATTCGCGTGAATTATGAAATTGAGTAAAAATTTTGAACATGATGCTTGTGTCTGCTAACAAATTCGGAAAATGTATTTTCTTTCTTTTTCTATTCACGCACTCGTCTTTGGGAGCATCTTGAGTCACAGCTGCAAAAGCAATGTCTCGCACGAAAGTACAGGAAGCCCATAGTACTGCAAAATAGTTTCCTCCCCCAAATAGGGAGACAAAAACCTCGGAGACATGGGAAAGTGACCCGAAGATGTTTTCTCTCTCCGAATGACTCAATTTGTTGTTGTTCACCTCAATTGATTTTGTTACGAAATTATTGTGCTTTTATGTCGAAATCTGGTGGTGCGTTTTTTAATTTCTTGAACTTGAGTTAGTTTTTTGTTTAATTTAATGTCATTTAATTTGATTCAATACAGCCACAAAGAATTTTGCGGGCAGGGAGCACACCGCTCCAGTGTTCCGTTGTGCTAATTTGTTTTTGACGATGTGGTTAAACCACATCGTCAAAAACAAATTAAAAACAAAACTTAATCAGCAATGCTAAAAATGAAACAACCGAAAAGCACCGAAATGAAATCACTTAAGGGTGTGTCTCTCAGAACCTCTTTAGAAAACAACGGAGAGAGAACGTCAAGGGAATTCTATCCTCTTATGGTTTTTGGGAAAAAAGCATTCAGGAGAAAATTGTGCCTGTGTGTTGGATATGAAAAACAAAGCTCGTGGTCGGACCGACGTTATCTTTATCCCTTCTTGACAGAATTTTCTACAGCAACATGTCCAACTGAGAAGTACCAAATATACGCAATTAACCACAGCATGCGTACTTGTGAAGCGCAAAATTGAACTGTTCTTGATACCTTGCTATTCAAAATGGAGGGGACCGACATGTTACATAGTTGTGGACTATTTTTACTTTGCAAGGATCAAGATAAGTATCCTGCTACGATGGATATCGCCTTTGCGGCCTTGGGGACGGTGATTGTCCCTTGACGTCTTGTTGGTCGATCCTGTATAGGAGTACCCGTCTTTGTCCAGTGGCACCCAAAGATCGCTTCGATTTTGCGCGCCTGATATCCACGCGAAGGTTTTGGCACGGATAAATCAAAAGGGAGAGGTTACATCTACACTTAGCTATACGGCTGGATTTTTCAATTTTCTTTACCTCTTTGGCTTTCCGACCTCCGTGGATCCATCCAACACATTCATAAAAGATTCAAGACTTGCTTACGACATATTTACAGGGTACAATTTATTTTTTACGTACAGGCAGAAGAACTTGCACTCACTTTGGGATTTTCCCCATGCTCCCAAGGGCTCTTTTACGAAGTGGCGGAAGTACCTATATGAAAAACTTGATTGCCTTTTCGAATTCAGTTTTTTACGCAGCAAGTGCTAAGTCGACTTGATTGCAATTCTGTTAAATCGTTTCTGTTCAGAGCTCTCTAGCGAGAAAATATTTCGGACACACGATTACGAGAACAAGGTTGGATTCATCACGCCCCAATACCGAAAATAACTTAATCTCATACGATGGGGAGTGACTTTGCAAATTCGGGAGTCACAAGGATAGCTGAGTAGACTCTTGAGTATAACTATAAAATCTTTAAGGATGGAATGCTCAGTGCCTTTGCGAAAAGAAAACTAAAACGAAAAAGTCTTCGGCTGGAAAATTGTTAACAGGATTTTATTTTCCAGTTTGGGCCTTTCCTTTCGGCGTTTGCGCAATCTCATTGTCAAATATAGATTTACGTGGTTGGTAATAT
This sequence comes from Sinentomon sp. SZTP_YWyxl, assembly GCA_030068105.1. Taxonomy (NCBI): domain Eukaryota; kingdom Metazoa; phylum Arthropoda; class Protura; order Sinentomata; family Sinentomidae; genus Sinentomon; species Sinentomon sp. SZTP_YWyxl. Next base: position 19,450 of record JASGXE010005247.1, read on the forward strand.
GACAAAAATGGTCACTATGAATGATCGCTATGAATGGTCGCAATGCATCGCTATGAATTGTCACTGTGAATGATCGGAGACGGATATCCAGCTCGTTGGTGTTTGAATGATCGCTATGAATGATCGCTATGAATGATCGCTGTGAATCATCGCTATGAATGATCGCTATGAATGATCGCTATATATATGAATGGTCACTATGAATGATCGGAGACGGATATCCAGCTCGTTGGCGTTTAAAGTCGCTGTATTCTTTTATGACTCTTTTTAGACGTTCAAAATGTAATAGAGATATTTAGGAAAGGTGAAATCGAACTTATCTTAATTAAACTCTCGGCAGGACTCTTGATTGGCATTATTCCGGGAGGATTTGTGAACGGCATAAAACCTGGAGAACGACTTTGCCGCTATGAATGACCTGATTCGGTCGTCGAGGAAACCTGTCTGCCATGTTGAGGATGTTTCGCCTGGTATTCGGAACTCCACAATCTTTTAATGCACTTGTGGAGCAATGCATAAATCATCAGAAGAAACCGCAGCTGACGCAGAGCAGCGATCGAAATATGCAGACAACTCGCCGAAAGGCAAAAACCGTGAAAGTAGGTGATAGCCAAGTTTTTCCTGACCTTACAACATTGTATTGCCTGATGGCGATACCAGTCAAATTTGCATTTCTTTTGACATTTCTGCTGGTGTGTTTGATAGACAACTCAAAACACGCAGGTTAGGTACGTGAAATATTCCTGCATGCGAGATATCCCACTGTTTAATTTTTATATTGTCTACCAAATTCTGATCTGCTTGCCGGGTCTAGCAGGAGACTCAACTGGGTCTCTTGCCACCCTGAAAGTTTTATTGCAGGTATCTTGGTCCATGTGAGCGAAAAGTCCATAATTTGACGGTCTCTACTTGTAGTAGGGGCGCCGGCATTGCCATTTAAGAAAACTTGACGTTTGAGAAAAAATATTTAACTAGACGTAGGTGAGTATCGCCAACAATCGGATGTCCCCCTTCGACACATGGTTGACGAACTACCGAACAGTTTTTCCAATTCCGAAACGGAATATCTGAGGAATATTTCTCCACCAGGACACGAAACATTTCAAATCCAGCAATACGTCGGAACAGATTATTGAAATCTAGATTCAAATCTAGATCTCGGATTAGTTTATTAGAAAAAAAGTTTTGTCAACACTTTTTTTTCGCCTTCATAACAGACTATATAGCAGTTTTTTGTCGTTTTGTTGTGTGAAATTTATTCCCTTTACCCTGGAGGGTATAATTTGATTTGCCTCCAAATTACCCTGGAGGGTAATTTACACACATTGTTAAAATTATCTATTGATTCATCATCTGGTTCCGCATCCAGCGGGTGTCGGATCAAACGCTATTCGGACCAAAAACCCATTTGATTCAAAAGCCGGTCGTACTATAAATTACATTCGGCATGTTGTATAAAGTTAGGTGTGGGCGGTATATGAATTGTGTTCGAATGTCCTCTCCAACAAATATCCAGCAAAAAACACAGAGCAACTCCGGCAAATTGCAACACGAACAAACAAACTGCGAATGAAGCAACTGCCATTTGTCCCATGCAAAGCTCTTCAATCGATCAATTTTGGACAAATTGGTGTTAGTGCTGCCATACCAGTTGCGCACACTGAATGTTTTCTCCCCACGTTCACCTGGATACTGCGTTTTTGTTTTGTCTTTTGCAGACGCGAATGCGTCGTCTGCTAAGACGAAATGTTATTTTTACCCAGAAACTGAAAACACAAGCCCTGTTTTAAATCGTCGATTTTCGTTGCAAATCGATAACTCAAAAAGTTTTCAACGGATTTAGCCCAAAATTGGAATTTTTCTATCATTTATGGAAACGAAGAGCTGATTAATTTTTCTCTGCGATCGGTTCAAAAATGTGAAACTTTTATTCTATACGATTGCACTTTTTAATTTTTTGCTCAGACGCCTATTTCAACACAACAACGAAACCTGAATGGTCAAAATTTCAAGTTCCGTATTTGTGGTCAGTTTTTGCTCAAATTTAGCTGTCTATTAGGACTTATATGGAAGGTCTCTCACGCAAAATTTCAACTCATTAGGTCAAGTGGTTTCTGAGTTATGGGGTGAAAGGTCACAATTTGGAGAACTGACTCTGGCATCTTTTCACATCATCCGTCAGTTGCAAAACAAATGAAACGGTTTCCATGGAAACGTCAACTGGGTTTTCGACTTGAATCAAAGCTTCCGAAATTCTGCCGCTGAATGTACCTCACCGTTAGCCAGACTCTCCATTAGCAATCACACTCAGCTTGAAATCAGCATCTAATTCGATGGCTATATAGATGTGTATTTTGAAACTTTAATTTCTAATTGCGACGCTATTCCTTTTCCATTTCTGGGAAGCGTTCACCCACCTGCTAAATTGACAGCTGTGCTAAAGCGCTAATGGGTGTGAGTGGAATTGAGGTATATGGCCGTTCACATATATCACTTATCACTGCAACCAGAGATGCCCAAGAGGGTACTCTGTTCTTTTTCCAAGGGTATATCCAAACACTGAAAACTGCCTGATCCGAAACTGACAGTGGACAGTGCTGCTAACAATGCTGATGAAGTTATCTAGGAAGGGTGTGAACATTCTAGCTTAACTCTTTTATACGGGGGGACAAAATTCCACATTTGCACGAAAACAATTTCAGTAAAATAACTCTATTCGTAGCCATGCCATTGTATGTCCCCCTTTGACGTCAGCCTTATCTCCAAAGGATCTACAAGGCGTAAAAGAGGATTTGTGTTGAGAATTGAATGAATTGAATGAATCGAGAATTGAGAATTCTCAATGGATTGAGAATTGAATTGAGAAAATGAATTGAATTGAATTGAGAAAAATGAGAATTGAATTGAGAAAAATGAGAATTGAATTGAGAAAATGAATTGAATTGAATTGAGAAAATTGAAAATTGAATTGAGAAAATGGATTGATAAATTAATTGAGAATGAATTGAGAATCGAATGGCCATGAAAATCATGGCCATGGGAATTGCCATGAGAATTGAATTCCTTGTTGAATGCCACCCCGATGTCATGTGTCACGTTAAATCCTGGCCACCTATCTTGCATCATAAAATCCTTTTCATAATCACGTAATACTTAAAAATGTGGCAAAAGAGTAGCCAATTGTGGCAATGGCATTAGCAATCAACTATAGGCATTTTGGATTTCCATTCACTGCTTCTCTCTCAGAACCCTGTCACATTGGGTGCAATGAGCAGACAGAACAGAAACTGCAGTTCGAATGACATACTTTTTGGTTGAAAACACCCAACAGACATTTATAGAAACCATGTCATCATCGGAAATTGCAAACCGTTTTCATTGCACCAAATTTGACATGAATCACTCTCCTCATCACTTACCTCACATCTTCCACACATGGCACTTTTAAATTTGATCAGGTTGCCAAGCAAGAAAGCAAAAGACAAAACCATGGCTTCCCTGGAAGCGAACCTTTTAATCTTGTTTACAGGTGTTCTCACTCAACAGCACAGATCATTTTTTGTGATTTATTATTTTATTTCGTTTCTCTTCCAAAGTTTTGATTGCGGAAATTCGGCAGTGAAATAACAGCGATGTTTCAAAAGGAAACAGTCGGCGGGTGTGTATAGCGCAGTGGCTTCATTCCTGCGCGTCTGATAAGGAGAGATCTCCGCTTCAATAATCCAGAGGGGAAGAATTTTTCAGATTTCAGCTAAGTTTTCGTGAACGATGATCACAAAAAACGACAAAGATATCTGGGTCGACGGGAAAACCAAATGTCGGATGGTTTCCTTGTTTCATTGCAAACAGCACATCTTTTGCCAGTTTTAGAGAGAAATTCAATGTCATGAGGTGGAAAGTCTGACAAAAATATACTCTTTCCCGGACCAGATCTTGCCCACTAAAGATCTTACCCCGTAAATGTTTTATTTTTAATGAGAATGAAGCCACAAAACAATGAAAATGCATTTTTATGGAGCCAAATGAATAAATCGAAATCGTAACTGTCAAAAACATTTGGCTTTTGACTCCCTTAACAAACTCCCAACGGTAGTCTGCATCGCGATTCCTCGGAAACTCTCCGGACGAATGCGCAGCTTGACGGCCTGGTTGGAGCCACGTGCCTATCAGTGGAGATTGAGATTTGTCAGCTGAATAGAAAGGGGTAAAAAAAGGTCGCAAAACCCTTCCCAACAATAAAAACCCTTGGTGATGACAAAATCTTCCAGATTATAGTACACGAAGACAAATTTTTGCCTTCAATTTTCCTCAAAAGAGTTTGAAGAAAATGTAACAAATTGGTCCGAAACCACCCTTCTGCAGAAATCCCTCTTCCTCCAGAGCTGATGAAATTTCCCTCGGACGGATGAAAGTGCCCCTTCCAGAAGTTTTCAAACGCGAAGTTTCCGTCCAGAAGTTTTCAAACGCGAACAGCTTTTAACTAAACGCGACGTTCCAGAAGTGTAGGATTTTGCAGCGGTTTGAAGGAGACGCTTTGGATGATGCGCACAATAGAGAGG
>JASGXE010005248.1:0-24469 GCA_030068105.1 Sinentomon sp. SZTP_YWyxl
TATTTTCAGTTCCCAGCAAGCCAGTAAACTTGACAGTTGAAAAAGTTGGGGACACATACGTTGAGCTGAGATGGTTTCAGCCAGAAGAACCGAATGGTGTCATTGTTGGATATCGGATCTACTACATGCACCACAATTACACGGATGTCACTTCCACAAGATTTCCTCAGAAGGATATGACATTCATTTTACAAGGAATCAGTTAGTAGGCTACCTACCTATCTACCTACCTGCCTGGGACCTTGCTTTTTGTAATGTTGAAAATGTCTTCCATATTTTGGGGCCTTTCCAAAGGGTAAAAGTTTCTCATTCTGCCCGACGAGACACATTTTGGGAGCTGTGGTGCAATGCACCCAAAATAAGCTGATTCGTCAGTGCATGGGGATGATTGACTCTAAACTGCTGCTCGCAAAAATGGTTGACAAACAATGACAGACAACTCTGGAACTTGTGACTGGCATTTGAGCTTTTCTCTGTCAAATCAATAAAGCAAACATCTTCATGACCTCAGATTTTACTTAAAATGTGCTTGTTTGCAAAAGCAAAATTCCATTGAGCAAATAATTCATTGTCCTTGGGTACCGATGTGCTTGTTTGCAAAAGCAAAATTCCATTGAGCAAATAATTCATTGTCCTTGGGTACCGAGGTATTTCGTTTGCAAGCACACACGGATAGGGGGAAGTGGACCGAATGTTGTTTGGGCAGAATGAATTTTAGGCCGAATGGACTTTAGCCCGAACGCTATCTAGTCCGAATGGGTTTTGGTACGAATGGCTTTTGGTCCGAATTGACTTTAGATCGAATGAACTTTAGGCCGAACGACGTTTGCTCCGAATGGGTTTTAGTCCGAATTGTTTTCAGTTCGAATGGTTTTTAGTTCGAACGCCTTTAAGTTCGAATGGTTTTTAGTTCGAATGCTTTTTAGTCAGAATTGTTTTAGTTCGAATGGTTTTTCGTTCGAATGTTTTTTGGTTCAAATTGCTTTTGGTTCGAATGTATTTTAGCCCGAACGAGTTTTGCACCGAATTGGTTTTGGTTCGAGTAGCGTTTGGATCGAATGTCGTTTGCATCGAATGTGAAAAGAACGAAAAATTTCCGAAAAGTCTGGCTTCTGCGCTGTGGTTGTTATGTTGGTTTAATCCTAAACATCAGCTTTAACATTGCAAATAAAGGGGTCGGGATATTTGTTGGGGATGACATTTAAACGCCAAAAATTGTCTAACTTATCGAAAAAACCAACCTAACCTAACCTAACCCGTTCTATGACCTATACCCAGATAAAAAAACGAGATGCGGTTGCAAGATGTGGAACTGTTCAGATTCAAAACAAACTATCTCCATCTGCGCAGTCTTGTGCGGAAAAATTCAGAATCTGCCAAAGTTTAACGTCAACAGCCGAGAAGAATGGACAGTGGTCGAACTGAAGTTTGTTCGAATGCCCTTGGACAAAACCAAATTACTTCGAATCGTATCTGGATCGAATGTGCATTAGACCGAATGTGCATTAGTTCGAATGGCGATTAGTCCGAATGCGTTTTACTCCGAGTGGTTTTTAGATCGAATGACTATTAGATCGAATGATTTTTAGGTCGAATGCATTTGGATAGAATCTCTTTTGTCAGAATGTACTTTACTCCGAACCGCGAGTAGACCGAATGCGCATTGGTCCGACTTGGTTTTAGATCGAAGGTTTTTAGATCGAATGGTTTTAGATCGAAGTATTTTTAGTTCGAATGCATTTTAGTTCGAATGGTGATTGATCGAATTTTCGGTCTAAAAACCATTCGATCTAAAGTACATTCTGTCCAGGTGTGTTCCCCCGCACACACAGGGGGTTTGAAAAAAAAAGCGATTGACATTGTTGCACATGATGCATGAAGCTTATATTCTGAGGCCAACATCCCTGTTTCAGAAAAAGACATGACAATGAGTCTTTTGCGATTTCAGAACAAAATGAGAGCCTTCTTTTTGCAGTGGTGTAGGGTCAAGTGGGGGAATTGTAGACACTTTTGAACAGAATGCCAAAGAATAGGTACCTATGTCACATGAACAAAACAAGACATGATAGCCAAAACTATTGTTCCCGCACTCTTTCATTGAAGCTGAAACTGCATTCTGACCAAGTGCATTGTTGATTTTTAGTGAGTCGGGATGATTTAAAGGCCCGTATACAATTATTACCCCACTCGTCTCCAATTACCCCGTCTGAATGGGGTAATTGGCGACGAGGGTTCTGCTGCTGCCACAGAAGAGGGAATGAGGGTGATCTGTCATGAAAGAACAATGTCATAGTTTTCTCAGTCAATTCTGAAGCAATCCCATCATGTTCGCTGCTCTTCATCTGCATGGTACCTACATAGTGCAAACATGCTCGAGTTTCCTTGCCCATCGTCATCCTGGATAATGGCAAGTGGATTCAGTCCAGGATCATCAAGACAAATATTTGTGGTGCATCCAACCAACAAAATGGTTTGAATGGCTCATAAACTTGCAAAATGGAAGCACTTGGTGGCCTTTTTTAAATGTTGGTTTAGTAATGTAGGTATAGCCCACTTGGCTTGTCTACAATTGCCCCACAGAAGATGTCTACAATTACCCCGAGAGGGCTATTAAAGGGGTAATTGTAGACACAGCTACACACCTCTAGTAGCAACTATAATTCAATAATATTGCCGACCAAATCATGAAATACCAACACATCTGAGCTGATGAGGGGACAACTCTTGTCCTGAAAATTTTTGTAGCTTCCCAGCTGAACGCCATCGAATAAAATGATGCACAATCGCAATATGTTTTTTTATTGGTGTCGAATGCTTCAGTCAATATCTTCACCACCAAAACCGTTATTCAATTCAAATTCTGTCCTCATGCAACAAACAACATGAATAACAACAACATTGTATAAAATGTGATTAAAATATCAGCGGGTAATTTGTATTTGGACTGTCTTCAATACCCCATGTCGCCAATTCCCCCACTTGACCCTGAATGATGAAATGTACCTACCTATGTTTCATTTGAACTGGAATGAAGATTTTTGAAGATTTGGATTCTGATTTTTGATGATTTGTATTTGGTTGGATGAAGATTTTTAAGGCGCTCGTGACACATTTTACCCAAAATATTCTACAGTCCTGCTTTTAGTCTGTATTAGATAATTTTTAGTCTGTATTAGAAAAAAAAAAGATGATGAAATAGGCATGACCCCACTGCCAACTTCAGTCTTTAGGCATTAGGCAGATCAGGCATACCCAAGTCCTGCCTGATCACTGATCAGGCCTCCGCTAATGTTTCAAGAGCCAAAGTGTTGGATTAGATTTGGATTTTCATACCACAGCTTGGTTGTATGTTAGGCTCCAAAGCAATTCAGACAAAGCAGCAGTTCATAGGTACTTCATCAAATCGAACAAAAAATCTTCATGCTTCCCAATTTTGTTGATTTGTGCCCGCCCACCTTGTGGGTTTGAATGCCGATGGATCCACAGCAAGACTTTTCAGACATTGAAGGTACCTTGCCATTTCTTTTGGCAATACCTACACTTGCATCAGTGCAATTTTTCCTGAAACTCTTTGTCAAAAACTCTTAACACTTCACAATAATTTCATGTTCAAACCAGAAACATAAAAAACACACATTGGTAGGTGGCGTTTGAGAGCTTGCAATGTGAACCAAGTAATCAAATGCACGAAGAAGAGCAAAACTTTTATTCTTCAGAGATTCAGATAAAGGTTAGGTAAACCCTTTTACTCCAGACTGCAGTTAAATGCCCACATCTATGGGAAATTCCTACGAGCAAAAACATTTTCAATAAAAATCCACACTGGAACTGGCTACAGTACAAAAGTGGGCTTTGAAAATCTGGAAGACTTCTTGAGAATTATTCAATTGTTTTTCTGTGTAGCATTCTGCAGTATTATAGGAGGAATAATGACTCAGATCCAGTCCTCGAGTCTTCGCACTTTGTTCAACTAAGTGTGAAGACTCGAGCACATTGGATAAAAATGACAGGTAGTCACTATTCATCCTATGACCTAAACCTGGAGTCAAAGTCCCTCCTATCTAGGTAACTATTGATTCTACAGTGTAGTTGTTTGGAAAGAATAATGATTACCACTGCCTAGGACTTCTGAAAATCCAGATTTTCATGAACAGATAAAGCATTGCTATTGAATTATAGTGATTGCTAATCATTTTTGAAGCCACAAAAAAGTAAAAAACATTTGAAAAACTCCAGAAAAGAGAACAAGAGGATGCAACACAATAGGCAGGGTTGCAATAAGTCGGGAGCAATGCTCCCGGGATGCATGAGAGCCGACCGGGATCGAAATGGGCTGGCAAGCAAAAAAAAAAGAAAAGCTTTTTTCGATTTTCGATTGGGATGCCAAAAATGTGACGGTGAGCAAATATAAGCTCTTCGATTTTCGAACTGGATCAAAATGGCCTAGCGAGCAAAAAAAACAGCTTTTTCGACCAAAATATGACCAGGCTCGAGAAACCGACCGTGATCCAGGGCTCCAAACTATTTTTTTGCGGCCGTGCCATTGGGTAGGTACCTAGGTACCTGAATAGGCAGGCCTACATACCTTCATTGGTATAACCCTGAGAAATTTCAAAGGGCTAGTTTCAAGTTGGCCTCAGTGATCAAATGCATGATTTGAGCAGGGCATTGTTATTGGAATAGAATAATTTTTAGAAACTCGAAATGGGTGTTGTCGCCGATAAATGCACCGGCAATGGTTGCAATGGATTATGGAAGGGGAAAACAAGAAAGACAACCAACCAAGTAGGCCTAATTGTCAATGGACCAAGTCTAGATCAGGCTAATTAATTATTAATCATCCTTTGTTTGAATTGTTTTTTCCAGAACCATACACGGAGTACAAGATCTGGCTGAAGGCATTTACTTGGAAGAACGAAGGCGAATCTTCCGATCCTGTGATAATAAAAACTGATGTCTATAAACCTAGTCCACCACACATATTCAATCTCTCTTGCCAGTCAGATGACACAGTGCTAATCCAGTGGAGAAGGCCAAATGTTTTTTACAAAAATGTTGACTTATATTTCATCCTGTACCGAAGTGAAGATCAATGGGATTTCGAAGAGATCGCTGTGGAAGCATCGTCGGAGAAAGTGGAGAATGTTGTAAGTGGACCAAATGGATGGGCTCTTGTTTTGCTGTCCCACAAAATTGCCATTCAATGGGGGATAGGTTGGTCCCTACCACAGATTTTATTGCCTCAACCTTAAGGGGAGAGACCACTCGTGAAAATGAAAAAAAGAGTTTATTTTTATTTTTATTTTTTTGCATTTTTGGAAATTTAGCCATTTTATAGATTGGACTCTGCTCTTTGTTTTTTCACTCTTCATGTTTTTTGTTCACCATGTTGTTGGAATGCGAGAGCCATTGCCATAACCGCTTTGCCGAAAAATTTCAAGATGACAATAGCAGCAAGTTTATGAAATGAACTTTGGTAATTCAGATCATTTTTGACAGGCTTATATAATAAGTGATCATTCCCTTCGTTTTTTGTCTTTCCATCATTTTCCAAAATTTTGCTGCAACTTGAGTTATTTTGAACTTTAGGGCCTACCGAACATTCGCTCTCAAGCGCCTTCTTCCGTAAGACGAAAATGAAAAATTTTGACAATCTTCAATCAGATATATCTCAGAATCAGTTTTCCGCTAGGATGATCTGTCTTCCGGAGAACTTTTCTCAGCCATTTCTATCTTGATAAGGTGAAAATTTCATCACTTTTATCAAAATTTTGTCTAGAAAAGGACTCAGATCAGAATTTTGATATCATCTATCTTAGTTTTCATTCGACAAGTAATTTTTTTCTCGAAAGTAAGGAGTTTCAACGGAAAAGCGGCACAACAAACATTCAGCCTTCGTAGAGGTGAAATGAGCCAAAAATTTAAAAATTTGCTCTGGTACCTAGTTTTGTTTTTATGACTTTTCTGAGTTGTTTGGTGCAAAAAACTGATCTTTGTCTTTTCTAGCTCAGTCGAAGTTCATCGCAAACGACTCTTCCTCAACTCCGTTTAGATGGATTTTATGCCGAACGGTGCACACTATCAAAACCAAATTTTGTGGGCATATTTTTCTGCAAATGGTACACATTTGTGCCAAATTTGACAGCTCTTTCACCATTGGAACAAAAAAAAAAACACCTTCACGAGTGCTCTCCCCTTCAGTTGGTCATAATTTTTGATGATTAACCTGATCGCGTGCGGGTTTTTAGCAAAAATTCTGAATTTTTGCAGAACCCCTTGGAGTGGGTTTTTGGCCATTTTTGCCACTTTGCATGGGCACTTTCCGACTACCATAAATCTTCTTGAGTTTTTCGGATGTAGAAATACACGGTGATTTGATAGTCAACAGTTCAACATGATAAAAAGCGACAAAAATATTCACGGACCATGGGCAGTTGTGCACCAGCATAAAAACTATCATGAAAAGGGAGGAAGGAAACTGCACGCAGGTAGCCAATTCCGGACGGTCGAATTGGCTGTGAGACTTTTGAATAGTTCTTCTGGACACATATGACATGCCAGTAATTCATGTAATTGCTCTGGCGCGCCGCGCGTCTCTTCTGTTCTGTTTCTTTTTGAATGGTGGCATTGGACTTCAAAGAGATCTGTCATTTTAGCAGCAGAAATTGCCCCAAGATACTCGTATAAATAACCCATGCGCACATAAGTATTTCGATCTGAACAAGTGAAGACCACAATTATTTTGACAGACAGCATTGTGCGAGTTGCCTTCCACAGCTGCATTTTGGTTATTTGCGACTCCCGAGACCTTGTCTGGTGTAGCAGGTAGTCGGGAAGATTAAGTACTTTCATTCGCTGACACTTGCAAATTGCAATGCGCATGCACGAGCCTTCTTTCTTGCATTCGTATCCAATTGCTGAGGGCGGGAGATTGGCGTGGGATGCACGTTTTCCTTTATTCTTTCTTTCCCTCTTTTTACGTTTCTTTTTTCCTGAGCGACTAATAGGTGATGGCCCAAATCAATAATGAAGGGTGCCAGATGTGTGGGGAACATGGGACGCGATGGCAATAGATATTCATTTATATCAGGGCATATGGCGGCCCTTGTCAAAGGAAAAGGAAAATTGAAAATGATAATAAAATCGGCGACCGTATTGCCTCTTGTAAAAAATCTCCCTTACTTTTTGGCATGTTACATGACAACTACTCTTCAATGAAATTGGAAGACAAACCTTTGAGTGTGTGAAGTGGGCCCCTCGGATGAATGGACTCCGAAATCAAAACAATGTATCCGAAGAACTCTCAATGGACTCGGACAATTTCCCCTTTTCTCTGAACCTCTCTCCTTGCCCGCAAAATGGGTCCTTTTCGGGAGGTATGAAGTTAACCACCCGACTGAATGGAATCGAAATTTGTAAAATGAACCGCAATCACTCAACGGACTTCTTCTTTTTCCTTTTTGTTTGTTCCCCGCCGCTTGGTCTCTGCAATGGAAAGTGTTTCATTATTTGGGAGTTGTGAAGTTTGTTTTCGGATTGAGCGGAATCCAATTTTGTAATAATGGACCACAAATATCACTGGTTCTTTTTTCGTTCACTTAGAACCCCTCCAGTTCTACCAAAAATTGGACTTTTTGGGGAATTTGAAGTTGGCCCCACGACTGATTGGAATCCACGTTTGGGATTATGGATCCCAGAATCCATTCGCTCTTGGGCTCATCCTTCTTTCTGGGCCATTCTTCCCATTATGCAGGGAACTGGAGAAACGGAAAAAAGTCCAAATAGTGCACTGAGAGTTCTATGGGGTCCGTTATTTCAAATTTGGTTTCCATTCAGCCTGGCGACCAATTTCACACACCGAAAAAGGATTCCGCATTGAGGGCAAACTAGTCCTAAGAAAAAGAAAAAAAAGACATGCATTGAGTCCATTGAAAGTTCTTTGGGGTAAATTAGCCAAAATTTACGATTTCCTTTACTCGGGGGGCCAACTTCACAATACCAAAAATGATCCCAATCAAAAGGAGTCAAGCAAAAGGGAAACGGTCCAATAGACCATTGTGCATTTTCGGGGTCCATTCACCATTGTTTGGGTTTCAGAGTCCATTCATCTGTGGGGCCAACTTCACACACCCCAAATGTCGAACAAACTGCGCTACCTTGCAGAAATTGCATACCCTTCATCTTTGCACACCCTGCACAGAATGTGTCAAGCTTTTATGGCTCGACCTTTTTTCCTGATAACTGAATTCGAAAATAAAGTGAAAAAACACCCACAACAAAGAAATGCCGACTTCCATATCAGAACGAATGGTTGTTGTCGTTACCACAACGAGCCCAACGGAAATTTATTCGTTCTCCGACGATGAATGATGTGTCATCGCGGCGAGCGAAAAAGTTAAGTTGGTTGTCATTTATTTAACTTAGTATCTTTATAAATTTTTTTGGTGGTAGATACTGATCAAACTTAAACTTCTGCAGGGTCAAACTAAGGTCTGTTCAATTTGTACAGAGTGCACCAAAAGAATTGTTCAAAACAGTTGCGTTTTAACAAATTAAGCTCAACTTTTGTGTTTGTTGACCAATCTGGTTGAAATTTTTTGAGGACGATGTGCAAAAGCAGGACTACAAAACAGACCACTTTCATGGTCCCAGCACCATTACTTTTTCCGCTAGGCATAAACCAGCTCCGTAATTGGAAATATACCTGTAACTGCCTGAAATGGACCAACATGGCTGATTGTGGTCTTCTATTTTGGGCAGAGTTTCACGAACAACTGGTCAAAATTTCAGCCGAATTGGACAAAAACTCAAAAAGTTGAGTTAATTTGAAATCAGGAAGGAGGCGGCAAAAGCAACTGCGAGAAAAACTTTCTTTCGGTTGCACACGACATTTTTGCGATGAGAGGGAGACCAATTTTCAATTGATTGAGCTGAAAGTTTTACCATTTTAAAGAGAAAAACAAACTATACATGGGGGGGGGGAACGGAATACCGATTTTTTTTTCAAAAATTAGTTTAAAAGTGTGATACCTTCCCTTAAAACATCGATGCGATAAAGGCAGTGATGCGATAAAGGCAGTCATCTCATATTGTTCCGTCAACCACAACAAGATCACCTAGTTTGTGACCACAACCCAGGTGATAACTAATGCCTGGAAGATCTTCTTTGATAGTGTTTACCTACCTACCTGTGATTTATCCATCAGATGTTGCTGCCAAATCTCACCACCGACACAATGTACGAATTCAAAGTGAGTGCTGCCACCAGGAGTTTGCTGAATCAGACTCTTCTCTACAGAGGCGATGCGTCTGAACCGAGGAAGGTCCTACTGACTGCAAACTGCCACCATCTCGTTGTGTCAATGGCTTCACCTCAGTCGCGAGCTGACTTCACTCCGATAAAAATCGTGGCCATGATCTGTGCGACGTTTGCATTCATTTTGGCAGTGTCTGCTTTTGTTCTGTGGAAGTAAGTCCCTTGCATTGCAGGTGCCAACAGAGCACCCACCTGCCTATGAGATGAAAAACCGCTGAATTCCTGGCGTGACCATTTTTCAAAACTGAGACATAAACTGTTTCAGGGTCTGCCTGTTTTTCCGACAACCAATAGCATTGCTCTGAAATGAGGTTCGCTAATTTAGTCCATCAATACGTTATTTCGATAAATTGCTGCAAGAAGGACAAAAATTCTGTGTGATTGGGGCAGTTGCACATTTCTCTTTTATTCCTTCAGAAAGTGAGGCCTGCCTAATCAGAAGTGTCACAAGTAGGACCTACCTAAGTGAATGCCTACCTCATGTCCACACCAATGTTGAACCAAGAAAACCGAATTGATGATGCATGATGGATAGGTTTCACTATTCTGTCTTCCTCATATCATGATGGTTCTGCCCAAATTTTGGTTATAAAAAATTTTGCTAATCAAAATCAACAAGCTGGTGTAATTTTCTTTTCGACAAATGTCAATGGGGTCAGAATTTTGCTAGTTTTTGTGTGTTTTTATCCCTGAACTTGTGAACATTCCAACTGTCGATGGCAGGTTGAGCTTGAAATTGCACAGGTTTTCTCCACTGTGTTTCTTGAGCTATTTATTGGCCAGTTTGTATCTACATTGGAAATTGCAAATTTATCACAATGCACTTTGAGAATGTGATTTGTCTGGTGGTGTAAAAATTTCATTTGTGTCACTTTTGCCATCCATTGTTCAGTGCAGTTTGTGATAGGCGATGCGATGATACCTGCTGCAGCATTTCCTGCATCTTATGCTGCAAAAGAGTGAAAGGGCCACACAAATCAAATTTCCGGCTCGACACACTCTACTCTAAGTCCAATTTCTGAACTTTTCGAGCTCGAGTTTCGAGAGGAGGTAGCTTGAGAGAGACTTCGACTGTAAAGTGCATCCTTCCTGTAAGTGTATGCCAAAGAATCTCTTTCCAACACTGCAAATGAGATTGGAAATTTATTCATAATTATTCATCCGCAAGTAATAAAAGCCCTGCTTGGCTACATTTTTACTGAGGGTCGTAGGTACCTAGGTCTGAATAACCTATTCTTTAATTTTCTTATTGCCTAATATGATCTCTCTTTCTAATGTTAGGTTATGTTTCCAAGGGAACTACTTTTACCTCAGTGAACCGTGCCATAGTTCGACGACTAATTCCGATTGGTCGGGTAGTGACAATGATCCTGATCATCCACCAATCCTGGCACACCTTTTCCCAAAGCATGTAAGCGAACTTCACAGTGATGGAGATATTGGTTTCAGCAGGGAATACGAGGCCATTCAGAACTCCTATGTGGCCGATGAGTGCAAAGCAGACCTATCGCAGCATCCCGAGAACAAATCTAAGAATCGGTATCTCAACATCGTAGCATGTAAGTATCGTAATAGTCCATAGGCTATTTTGATAGGTAGAGGTATTTGGACGTAGTTTTGACTGCATCATTGCAATATTAATTTTTTGAATACATCATTTTGACTAGGTACCTACTACACTCTTTATGACTACCTACATCATTCATTGCCATGTGTTCATACAAGAGACTCTGGACCAGATCGAGACTCTGGACCAGATCAAGAATGCAGATACAAAAGCACTGTCCTGAGAGATGTGAGAACAAAACACAAAGAGACTGAAAGCACTCCCCGCACAAAGTTACGTCTTGGCAGTCCCTCAGGGACTGCCAAGACGTAACTTTGTGCGGGGAGCGAATGTGCATGCAGGAATAATTTTTCAGTCTCTTTGTGTTTTGTTCTCACATCTCTCAGGACAGTGCTTTTGTATCTGCATTCTTGATCCTTTCAGGTGATTGACTTAGCTCAGCTCTCAAAGTGTCATCTATTCTCAGCCAAGAGCACAAAAATGTGTAGGCATTTTGCAGTAGAAACCATGCCAGGGGCCTGCTTATCCATTTTGCATTGAAAACCAACAGTGATGGTCCTCTTAATATTAGTTGCTTTGTCATTTGCACTTCTAAAAAATTCCCATTATGAATTTCGAATGGAACGCATTGTTGTGCTTTTTACAAGACATCTGTTGCTGCAATCACTATTGTCTATTTCACTTTTCCTAATTTGGAATGCAAAACGGTGAAAGCAAGAAAAGCAGGATTGTATTTTGTGCTTAGGTTGGAGTGTTGCTTTGTTCACCTAAACTGAGAACAGTCTTTTATGTTAGCAATTAGGGACCTATTAAATTTCATCATCCTTGTGTTTCCTGAGTTTGGTTGCTTAGATTCTGCCATGCAAAAACATTCTCTCGAACAAATCACATTGTCCATGGGCACTCGGTGGTAGTTAGAAGAAAAAATAGAAAAATAAACAAGTGCCTACCCAAAACAAACAAATCTTGGTCATTAGAATTTTGTGATTCCTTAACTATCTTTTTTCACTTCACATTTTTTTGTCTTCGGGAAGCTATTCTTCAATTTTGTTGCTTGTCTAATTGATTGTGTTGCTTTCAGATGATCACAGCCGTGTTCAGTTGCATCCCCTTCCAGGCCAACGGCGTGGCGAATATGTCAACGCAAATTACATTGACGGTTACTGCAAGCCACATGCATACATCGGAACACAGGGTCCCTTGCCATTTACATTTAACTCTTTCTGGAGGATGATCTGGGAACGAAGAGTTCACTGCATTGTCATGATAACGAATCTCATTGAGAGAGGAAAGGTAGGTAAAAATGAGTGAGCCTTGCTTGGCGTTGCTTTATTTTTGCAGTTTGGTCTGCATCTACTTTTAAAGGTCCATTTGTTCGACGGCTCCGTTCTCATTGAATGCACTTGGCAAATCATTGATGCAATGATTTGCAAATGATAGGCCTACCAACAATTCTCGAGCTGTTTTTCCTCCAAAAAAAATATATAGAAATTATTAGAAATATCAAAAAAAAATAATTATTTGCAGTAGGTTTTCAGAGATTTTTTCTATTATCTCTTCTATATATTCTATATAGAGATTAGAAAAACCCTACCTATCGGGTTTTCAGAGATTTTTTTCCCGCCCGACCATAGATTTTTAGCAAGCAGCTCGAAAAAGTGGGTACAATATTCTTCACGTGTTCAAAAATTAATCATTTCGATGTATTTTTGCAGTTGTTGGACTACAGCATTTTGATGTGCTGACATCCATCTGCCAGTTTCTGAAACTTTGCATGATTTGAAATTGAATTGGCAGAATGAAAGTGAAGAAATGTCCAGGAATTTTCTGTACACACTGTTAAATGCGCATGAAGAAAACATCTTTGAAAGATGTAAACCTTTTTCTGATCACAGGTCTGCCACTCCGTTGCTGGTCGGAGTCTTAAATGGCGATCCAAGTACTTTTTTAATCACAATCTGTAGGCACCAATTATCTGCAAATCGATTTGATTTCTGATCTTCCGACACCTTTCAGCTTGCCGACAGTCATGTAATCTGTCTCACATCGTGGTGCAAAAGAAAAATTGTTTTATCATTTCCTTTAGTCACATTAAAATCTATTCCTTTGCTAAATTGAGTGCTCTGCTCATCTTGTGACACAAAAATTGCATTTTGGAAGATTACAACTGGATAAACATTAACGTGGCACCAATGTAGCCTTGGAGGTTTACGTTGACGAAAAAACATCTCACTTGATGTTTTTGATATTTTTATCAGCGTGTGAGTTGGTTGGCGATCATTGGAACTTAGAAGCCTGATACAAAGTAGCCTAGCAATTTTAGGGATTACAGGGTATAAAACTCGTATTCGGGCTTTACCACCCCTGCACCCTGTGCACCCCTGGTACCTCTTTAAAATGAGGCCTATACAGAATTATTGTGACCTTAAAAAGGTTTCTTTCATGCTTTGGCATGAAAAACTTCAAATGGAAATAAAGTTTAATAACGGTCTCATCTCCTATTCAGATCCTTTCTAGTTTCTATGACTGCACTTGCATGCCATGCACACACTCCAAAGATATCGTAGCTAATCAAATCGGTGCTTTGCAGTTTTTAAAACCACTCTTTCCAATTAATACCTTATTATTTCATTGCAGCGCAAATGTGATATGTACTGGCCAAACGATTCAGAATCATATGGAGTGATTCAGGTGAAACTGCTGAAGGAAGATGTGCGAGCAACTTACATTGTTCGAACATTTCAACTGAACCACCTGAAGGTTAGAATGCAAAGCTGATGGATGTGTTTTTCGTTGAACGGATTGTCATTACTTGTTCGCGGGGAGTTCTGTTTTGCTTGGGGGAGTTATCTTATTCTGTTTGATCTGTCTTGTTGATTGTGTTCGCTTGCCACTTGTTTTGTTGCTCCGTCTGGGTGTATTCATAAGAATAAAAAGGTACCTATGTCGCTTGGTAACATACCTGATGGGATAAAGCACACAAAAAGATTTCAAATTGGGATTTTGGCCAGTGCGTGGTTTGTGGAAGGTTAACCCTGTCCCTCCCAAGATATCTTACCACTGTTTTTTCCTGGGAGGTGGTCCATATGGACCACCCTCGTCATGGAAATACCAAGAGGCAGTCGTAAACCTGATGAAGATGGCAGTCATAAACAAGATGAAGATGGTGGTTGTAGACCAGTTGTTGCAACCTTTTTATTCTATCAGGCGGTCGATCACTCGTATTTCCAAACTAGTAATAATGCAGCACTCATACCTATATTTATTTCACACAGATCTTTCAATAGGTATAGCTAAAACCTAGGAAATGGGGTAAAATTATAAGTGCATTTGGTCGATTAAAGCTGAAAAAAGCACTGTGGTCCGTTGGACCACCCCCGGTTGTGTGCCCCCCATACACCACCGAGAGGTGGTCCAGTGGGCCACATGCCTAACAAACTTAAAAAATGCCTAAAACACGAATTTCTTGGCAAATCTATGTTCATGCTTCGAAGATCTCTCAAAATGATGGCTGAGTTATGCCCTAAGCCTTTCATGAAGGAGAGTGGTCCAATGGACCACCTCTTGGTTGGGAAAAAATAAAAATACCAAGAGGTAGTCCATTGGACCACTTTTTCAATAACTCAAAAATTCCACGAGGAATTCTTGTGCCCTTTTTGGCCCAAACCACCCACCCCCTGACTATGATATCATGGACCGGCAGGGCTGAAAACGCCCTGCAAAAAAGTTATGCGCATTTTTCGACTTTGGTGGTCCATTGGACCACCTCGGGAGGGTTAGGGTTAACTGGGCACGGGGTAAACCTCAGAGTAAAGTACCCATATTTATGACATGTGTGAAATACCAGATTGTAATACCAATACCTTCTGTCCCCTGTAAATGGACTGATTTTGGCATACTTTGTTGGCTTCATTTGGGTTTCTTGACACGGTGTCACACGCATTGCTTTTTTTCTACCAATAATATCCCTCCCGTCAGATTTTCTGCATTCTTGCACTGCATAACACCAAGGAGCTTGACTCAATGTGCTTGAAAACATTTGCTTCATATCCAGAATTTTGCAATTGGCAATTGCAATTTTCGTGTTGGCAATTTGTTTAAACATTCTATTTTTGGTCAAAACGCAAAGAATTTGTGGGGTTCCTTTCGGTCATTTTTTTTAGTCTTTGCGATTCCACTTTGCATTTTTGAACACATGGCCATGAGTTCAATTTGAAGATTGAAATTTACTTTTACACAAAGTTCCAAACTTAACCTATTCTGCATTAAGTTTGTATTTTTTTTTATCAGGGTAGTGCTACTTGGGACAGTGTTGGGTAAAGTTGAAAAGTTAGCAAAGTGATTGTGCTCTTTCAGCCGGCATCTCTACTGACAAGTTCACCTATTTCACTTTGCAGCTTGTAAGCATTTTCACAACCTTTTTATTGGAAAGTGCAAAAAGAGTCTTTGCAATAATAACGGGAAAAGACTGCATTTCCTGGGAACAGGACAAAAGGCAAGATTTTTGAAGTTGTGTTTTTTGGAAATGTTTTAAGGGGGGATAAACCATGGTTTTTTGAAAAAACGTGGAAAAGGGATGTTTTTTCATTTTATGTTCATGTTATAGCCCCGACTTTGCCATTTCCGAAACTCTCTTCGGATTTTCTGTAACTTAAATAGTTTTCAAGATGTTTGCCACAAATTGAATTACGCATGCATTTTTTGTCTTTCAAACGTTATAACTAGGCCATTTTTTGAGCTACAGAGGTCAAATTTTGCATGGTGTATCTTTGATTTATTGACTTTTGTTTTACCGTTCAGATTTTGTCTATGTCCATTAACTAACGAGATACTGAGCATCAATCACTTTTGATGCTGACCGATTCTCTATCGCGCAAACTTAAAAGCTTGTATATGGGCCCCAGAAATATGTCCCAAAAATCTGAACGGTAAATTTTGAGTCCCAAGGCATCTGTACAACCATGAAAAATTTGGCCCCTGTAGCTCAAAAAATGGCGAAGTTTCAAGATTTTTTCTAACCGCTACACTTTTTGGCCCTTCGCGTGCCTCATAGGCCTAAATATGGAGATAGGAATTTGGTACCAGGTGGAAAGGCTCACCTTTTTAATCCTTTTCACTCATAAAAAGTTTGGGGAAAAAATATTAACAAATAAAACAATAGTCGAGTTCACCGGGTGAGCCCCCTTATGCAATCAATCTCTCGTTCTCTCTCCTAACCAATCAAAGGTGAAGAAGAAGAGGTCGAACCTTGGAGAAAGGACAATCGTTCAATATCACTACACCAACTGGCCAGATCATGGCACTCCTGAACATCCCCTTCCAGTTTTGGATTTCATCAAGAAGTCATCGGCTGCAAATCCCCCTGATGCAGGCCCAATTGTTGTACACTGCAGGTATGATGGGTGATTGACGGGTGGGTTTTATTCTTTCTAGGGTAGTTAGAAATTAACTGATGAAAATCAGAAAACAGAGAATGTCAGGATGTTTCGTTTCGTTACCTGGTTCGATTGTCCGTCAGTTGGTAGTCTGTCAGTTGGATTGTACCCACAGTAACACCAGAATTAATGGCACCAGCCGTGTACAGACTAAACCTTATTCTTTTGTCTGGAGCCATGCAATTTTTGCGAAAATGGATTTCACACGAATCCAGGAATTTCCCAAATTGCACATTCTTTTCAGAAATCTTTGGGAATTGCAAAACTCTCCATCGAAATAAAGCAATTCGAATTCACAAATAAAACAAGTTTTACCTCATTGCACGATTTCTGATAAGAGGATGATATGAAACGAAAGCCCCTTTTTTACTTTATTCCACAAACGTTTGCACAGACAATGCGACAACAGGCAAGAAATAAAAAAAAATGGCATGTTTTTAGGAAACAAGCAAGCAAAACTTGCTTGACAGAAATTTTTGGATGCGGATGTGAAAAATTGTACTGATCCGTAACAAAATAAAATTCTTGCTCTTGGAAATGATTCGAAAATGTCCTAATCGAAAGGGTGTGACATTTCAGGTATGCATCGACATGCATGACATTTCAGGCATTCATTCAGGCATGCTGGGAATCAGAACAGCGCACTGGAAATTGAATCCAAAAGAGCCTGACACATTGGTTATGGTTGTGTGTTTGGGAAAGAAAAAATACTTTGGGACCTTGGACTTCTTGAGTTGCTTCTTGAGCAGTTGTGTACCAGATGGATATGGATTGTACCATTGAGATACCGGATAGAGCGATAAAGACTGCATTGAACTTATACTGAATTGAGCGATAGAGATTGCACTGAACTTATACTGGATCGAGTGATACTCTACGTTGAACTCATACCGGATTGAGCGAAAGAGACTGCATTGAACTGACACTGGATTGAGTGACAGACAACATTGAACCAATGCTGGATCAAGCCGGATTGAGCGACAGAGACTGCGTTGAATAAAAACTGTGTCGAGCGGCAGAGACTTCATTGAACTGAAAGTGAATCGAGCGATAGAGACTGTGTTGAACTAAAACTGGATCGAGCAACAGATACTGCGTTGAACTTACACTGGATCAACTACATTGAACTAATGCCAGATCGGTCAATAAAGACTGCATTGAACCAGATCAAGCGATAGAGAGAGACTGTTAAGAACTAAGGCTGGATCGAGCGGTAGACTGCGTTGAACCAAAAAAAGATAGATACTGCAACTCTGGACTTTCATCATTGGTGGCAAATGTGCTCGCAATCACCAGATACTAAACTTGTGCTTCCCTTTTGGTAAAATAGCTAAAATTTTGTATTTTGCAGGTATAAAACTAATTTCACTTAGGTTCCATTATGAAATGAGACTGGACAATGACTGTCTGTCTCATTTTAAAATCCACGAAGTTTATTTCTCTATAAGGAAAAGGCTCAACAAGGCAAGCAAACGGGGTGATTCAATGAAAAATGAATAGTTGCCTTGTTTGAGGCTTTCTTAATATCTCCATTCTCCAGCACTTTCTTGATCTCTCTTTCTTTCTTGGTTGTAAAAGGTGCCGAAAGAGCGTCAACTGGGTGGACTAAAAGAATGGCTTAATTTGAAACATGTTGGCGCTGCTCTAAAAATCAGCCGCCATCCAACAGTTGAACAGTTATCTTCCATTCATCGCTTGTCAACAGTGGCAGCACAATCTTCCATTCATCGCTTGTCAACAGTGGCAGCACAGCCACTATTTTGACATCAGGTACTGGTGACGTCCCCCACCAAGGAGAAGCTCACCTCATTAGAGACACGACTTGTTCATTTTCACACGTGGGTCTTTTCGATTGATGCAACCATAATCCTGGGTGATCCCACGTCGGGTTTTTGGGTATTTATTTTTGCTTGACATATTATGACTCCTTTTTTTATTTTTAGGTTTTTTCACACAAAACTTTGTTTCTTTTTTCGCTTGAGATTGACAGCTCTTTCAGGTGAGTTTGAGGATTTTCTTTCCGGAGCAATCGCTCGAATCTTCTTTCAGTAGCAGGATAATCGTCGGACCATTGCTGGTTTGTCCTCAGAGTAGACTGACCAATCATCAATCATTTCGCTGAGATGGTTTTTAAGTTGCTCCTCATTCAGAACCAGTTGCAGTGGAAGTGGATTGGTACAAGGACCAACTGCCATCACAACTCAACTGTTGAGATGATCACCAGTCTGCTCTGAAGATGGGAACCCGATGGCCCCTCAGTGTGAACAAGGTTCGATCCTCCCAACGTCACCTAAACCCCGCAAGGTTTCCTCGCACATAATGCTCTGTTTTTACTTTTTTCCAGTGCTGGAGTGGGCCGGACTGGAGCATACATTGTCCTCGATGCCATTCTCCGTCAAGTGAAAGCCAAAGGTGAGCTGAATGTTGGCGGCTTCCTCAAGCACATCCGTCGGCAACGGAACTTCCTTGTCCAGACAGAGGAGCAGTACATATTCATCCATGATGCGCTCGTGGAAGCCATCGTCAGCGGCGAAACTACACTAGCCAAAGACAACGTCTCCGCTTATCTTGCCAATCTTCTGGCGACGATGAAGCCGGAGGAGCCGTTGATCTGTCCACCGCCTCCTGATGTCACCATCGATGCCGAAGGGGGTAGTCAGTCAGCACAACAAACCCCCTTGCATGTCAGCCAAGGGCGGCTTTTGCATCATCAGTACATGGTAAGTGGAGAATAAAACTAGTGGTGCCAACCATTCTGAGAGACGTGAAAATTCATTTATTGCTGGATTTTGGTGAAGTTTAGAATTTGCTCTTGGCCACTGCACTTTTTTTAACTTTCATGGAAATGAAGGCCTTCATTCAATGAAAGAGATTCTTGAATAAGCAGGCCAGTGTGCAGCACATGCAGTAATTTTAAATTTCTCATACCCCGCCTGCGGCATCTCACCTCAGTTTTTTTCTTTCCTTCTATTTATCAAACAGGGGGAGTTGGAACACCAAGGCAGATGACAACCCTTGGACTTTGAAGCCGAAAATTTGTTGGATGCCAAGGCAGACACCCCTTGGACTTCAAGGCCAAAAATTTGTGGATGCCGAAGCAGACACCCCTTGGACTTCAAGACCGAAAATTTGTTGGATGCCAAGGCAGACACCCCTTGGACTTCCAAGGTCGAAAATTTGTTGGATGCCAAGGCAGACACCTCTTGGACATCAAGGCAGAAAATTTGTTGGATGCCCAGGCAGACACCCCTTGAACATCAAGACAAAAATATTTTTGTTGGACATCAAGGTAGAAAATTTGTTGGACGCCGTGGCAGACACCCTTGGACATCAAGGCAGAAAATGTGCTGGATGCCAAGGCAGATTATACCACGATTTCGTGACATAAACATCGTGAGCTCTGAATTGTGATTTTTGGAGCAGTTGGCTATGTAACAATAAATATCGTGCCTTGGTTAATTAAACTGGCTGCTCATTTGTAATCATTTGCTCTGCCTATTTCAGCTGATTACAGCATTCTCCCCAAAAGACTATCATCTGACATCTGCTTTGAAGCCGTGCAACGAAATAAAGAATCGAACAAGGGATTTGCTTCCCATTGACACAGCACGTGTTCATTTGATACCAAAGCCAGGCATCGAAGGAAGTGATTACATCAATGCGACTTGGGTTCAAGGTTGGCAGTGCACAATTACATCAGAGGCTAAATACAGTACACAACATACAGTGTATAAATAAATCAGGGGCTCAGAAATGCCGGTACACAATATTTTTCTGATATTTGAAGCATGGAGATATGATTCCAGTCTCGTAAGCGCCATGCATTCTTACACGTTTTGTGGTCCATGCGAGAAGATTGGGGATTTCATTTCTGTGTGATTTAAAATTTGAAGTATCCCATGCCCAGGCATTTGTAAAGGGCTCTTTTCACTTAGAAGTTCTCTTCAAGGGCTGCAGATTATACAAAAATTGTGAAATTTCGACACATTTCTGCATTGCTATGATGGCCCTTTGGAAAAAATTTCGCCTTATCAAAACCAATTTGGTCAATCAAGGCTATGGTTTCCGCCTCCGGGTTCCCTTTTGGAATTTAATTCTATGTTTGAATAGTCCTTTAGAGCAGTGTTTCTTAAACTATGCGCAAAGTCGCGCTGCCAGCGAATTTGTATCGCGTTGCGAGCCAGTGATGAAAAAGTCCAAAAATATGTCACTGCCGCTCTGCATGTGGCAATTTTTATTTACACCCGAAGCTTTTTTTTCGCGTAAACGCAAACCAACTAAAATCTTTAAATGGAAACGACGATGATTGAATATGACCATGCCACCAGCTGATCTGAGGTGTCGCTTGACCATCAATGCATCATCACTTTCAGGAATTTGTTGTTTTATCATAAAAACATATTAAAAAAAAATAAAAAAAAAAAACGGTTTTACGTATTTTACGCACGGTGATCCCTTTCCTAAGAAAAGCACATGTTTTCCTCGTTCTGTCTTCCTCAAAATAACATTGTCAGTCTGTATGTCAATGTCGGTTTGTGACGTACTTTGCTGCTTTCTCACCAAGCATGGATAAATTTTTGAAAAAACCTGTGAAGTCAGTGGAAGTTTATGCTGGAGAATCCAGCTCCAGTGCCAAACCTGATATCGATCTTCAAGAGCCTTTTCGACAACCACCCTCGAAGAAAGTCTAGCGTTTCGTGTGCAAATATGATCTCAGTTTTATGAAGCTTGGCTTTTCGTGCATCAATTCGAGTGATGTTTTGTCGAAACCGCAGTGTGTGGTGTGCTTGAAAAATCTCTTAACCCTTAAAGGTCCAAGGTCAAAATGGCACCGCTCAGGCCCAAGGGGTGGTCCAATGGACCTCCCCATCTTCTAGGCTCCTAGGGGCAATATAGGGTCCATCACCATTTTAATTGGTCTCTTTTAGCCCCCAAACCAAAATTTCAGCCAGATCTGATGAGTGATGACATCTTCCAGTCATGACATCTTCCAGGTCAAAAAACATGTTTTCGGTGTAAATTTTTGGAGTGAACTTTGAATTCTTATAATAGCCGCAATGTTTGCAATTTTTTGGTGTTATTGGTTTTAAATTGTCGAATTGAATGTAACATTTGATTTTAGAACAAATAACCTTGTTTTTCATGGCTGAATCATTTTTTTTGGTCAGTAAGTAGTTGTGAGAGTGATGCGGAAGGGTTCATTTTTTGAATTTTTTTTTGAAAACTTGACAGAACTGGAATCCACATTCAGATTTGAAGTTTGCTGCATATGGTGGCAAAACGTGACCAAATGAGCAGCCTGACATGTTCAGAACTCGTACGAAGGTCATCACTTTGGTCACCAGCTCTTTGACATTTTAAGAGTGGCTTGAAGTCCTAGGGGTGGTCCAATGGACCACCCACAATTTTTTGACTTCCTAGGTGCGGTAAAATGGACCACAACAGAAAAATCTTGAATTTGAGGTAAAATTTGCACACACAAGGCATAATTTTGAAAAAAAGTTGAAATTATCAGAATTTGAAAAAATCAATTTTCTTGACACCAAAAAAAAAAATCCAAGGGGTGGTCCATTGGACCACTAAATTTTTCCACAAAATTCTTTTTCGAGTGGAGGTGCCATGGACCCAAAATCCCAGACAACCAATCAATTTTAACAAGAATTTTTCAAAATGAAAGCAAATGAGGGTGGACTAGTGGCAAAAATAGGTGTGGTCCATCAGACCACCCCTTGGATTTCTGAAAATTGAGCACCCTAAACAGTCCGAGAGGTGGTCCTATGGACCACAAAATAAAGATGTTGAAAAGGATTGGCATTATTGGAGTTTGAGTTTATTTGAGAAACAATATGCAATACTGATTTGTTTTGCCCAGCCATGGAAGATACTCGCCTTCAAAGTGCTTAATTAGGTGAAAAAAGTGGGGTGGTCCGACGGACCACACCTTGGATTTTTTAAAAATTTATGGCATCACGAAGGTCCAAGGGGTGGTCCATTGGACCACGGGCCTATTATTCAGGAACCTTCCTGCAGTTTTTTGCCCATGTTAGCACAGGTCCAACCTACCCCTGGGATAGCATATCTGGGAGGACAGGTCAATTGCTTCTCCCCAAAAAAATTTAGAGGCGAAAAGAAAAAAAAGTGGTCCAATGGACCACCCCTTGGACCTTTAAGGGTTAAACGAATCTCTGACACCACACCAGCAAAATTGGTCCGCCACCTGGAAAAAAATATGTGTGAAAACTTTTGAACTTTCAGTGAGCTCCACAAATACGAACCGGATGATCCCCACAACTGCATTTTGACGATCGAAAAATAGAAAAGGGGAGTGTGCATTCAAGATTAGATACCCACATTGCCTTTGCGCCGTGGCCTGGATCATTGCAGAAATGTTGCGCAGTGGTGCCAAAAGCTTAAGAAACACTGCTTTAGAGGTTTAAACAATTTTTTTGCAAAATATTGCTTGCCCCCGTTCAAAAACCAGCAGGCAGCAACAACAGCGTCTGTTTCTATTTTTCCAAAATTTTGTCTCGATTGAATCTCATATTTCCATTCCACTCTTTTCTTATAACATGCTGATTTTCAAGTCCTCAAACATGTTTGAAAACGGTTGTTGTTGCTGGACAGTGTGCTTTACTGCAGCTCGCTTTACTTAATCAGTTGGCATCATTCCATTTCTCACAGTTTCTGTTTTCCTTATTAAGTTTGGAATTCCACAAGGATTTTAAGCTCGATCCTGCGTTAGCGGAAGAATGGAGCATATGAATTTTGCCCATTGCAATTGGTTCTTACTTTTTTGCCTTCATCTTTGGTGTATCCACAACACACCTATTCTGGTCACTGTTCCTTGAATGCAATTTGTTTTTTTTTCATGACCTTATAAGAATCTGCATTTCGCAGTTTAGCATGTCCGTCTAGGGTTATATGAAAGAAGCAGGTGCTTCCATTTCCATTGTTATCTTCTCTCTCTGAATGTGAACAAGCTTGCATAAAACTTTTTTTTATCCAACTATCTCTTTGCAGGCTATCATAAGCTACAGGAATTTGTTATAACTCAACATCCTTTGCCGAACACAGTCATTGATGCTTGGCAAATGATATGGGACCATAACATGCAGACAGTGGTTGTGTTAACTCCTCTCGATGGCCAGGTGAGAGTCTCCCCCCTATCTCGCCCATTTTCTCTCTCTCTTTCTATATCTCTCTCCGCCCTCTTCCTCTCTCTCTGCTTTTCACATGTATTCGTACGCCGTGAAAGCCTGGCATGGTTTCTTATAGCAATCATGCAATTCTTACATGGTCATAATAATAATTACTTTTAAATGGAAAATGATGAAATGGCTACCTTTGTTTTACGTCGACCTTGCTGAAATACACGTCATCTTCATTGGTATCAGGGCTTGCCAAACGAAACTTTTTTGTCTCCGTGCACGTTGTTCAAGTTCATTTTTAAACAGGTACCTATTCTCATAAATGTGACCTTGACTGTTGAGGAACTTGTAGAAATTTTGGGACATATGATTTTGTGAAATTTTTCACACAGGTATTTATAGCTGAACCTGTCTGCTTGGTTTTGGGGTGAATTGATGCCTATTTGGAGTGATTTCCAGGTTTGCTAGCAAATTGTCTGGCCATCAGAAATGAGGATATTCCTTTCTTTCAGGGCTTCATTCAACATGGGCATGGAAGAAAATGAGCTGCTGGTATCAGACAGGAATGACCGGTAACGATGTACCACTACCTCATTCCTGTTATTTTCTGGCACCGGTACCAGCAGTCTTTTTTCCTCTAAACCTGCCAAGAAAAAATTATGGGGTGCGCCGTGGTTGCAGGTTCACGTCCTGCACCCTGTAAGGGAGATCGGTCGGCCGTCCGACGACTAACCGATTCTCCCGACCAAGATAACCACAACCTTCTGTTTGTGTTGTCCTTGTGCCGTTTTTGTGCTGTCTTGTCTCGTCCCCCTCTTTTGGAGTTGCCAGCAATCGGTCAACCTGGAAGGGGTTATTTGTTGCATGCTTTGTGTCACCACAATACTCCACTTACCGCAGGCCGGCTGCGGCCTAAATTCTGGCAAATCTAAACTAAAAAAAATTACTTCCAATTCCCTGACCTGGAAAATTGGAAAAGGAATTCTTAAATCTTTGGAAGACC